>SSNS01000764.1:145663-162615 GCA_006937985.1 Aphyosemion australe | reverse complement strand
ATTGTGGGAACAGTGACATTGAGGTCATTTGATATAACCAAATCTAAAGTGTGACCTTTGTTGTGAGTAGGCCCACAGACATGCTGGGTTAAACTGAAGGCATCAAGGATGCTAAAAAACTGTTTCACTTCTGGGGCCTCCTGTTCATCCACATGAATATTAAAATCACCTAAAATAAGTAACTGTTTAAAATCTATGGAAACCTTTGATAGTAAGTCAGATAGTTCCTCATAAAACCCACATTTTGATTTTGGAGGACGATAAACAGTTATTATCAGTATTGGACTCTTGCATTGAACAGATATAGCAAGATATTCAAATGATGAGAACGTTCCTAGATTAATGTTTTTGCAGCTATAAGAGTCAGAGAAAACAGCAGCTATCCCACCTCCTTTTTTACCAGACCTGGTGGTGTGAATAAAATTAAAGTTATGAGGCGCAGTCTCATTGAGCACAGCTGTGCCAGTCTGATCCAACCAAGTTTCAGTCACAAACATGAATTCCAGAGAATGAGTAGCTATTAGGTCGTTTACAATGAAAGACTTATTAGTTAGTGACCTAACGTTAAGTAAGGACATCTTGATGTAATCTTGTTTTGGGCTAGCAGGCAGAGTCCGAACCAGATGTACATTATTTAGGTTTCTGCGCATCACAGGAAAATGGCTGTGATTGGGCCTATAACAGGGATCTGTGACACACACTGATAATCATTAATATGGATCGGACTCACCGAACATCAGACCAGGGCTCTTTTGGATGAGGTTAATGTAAACTCCATATTCTTGGCCAGGAGGCGGGACCCTTGTGAGTTTGGATGAACTCCATCAGTTTTAAAAAGATAAGGGCGATTAAAAAAGGCCATGAAGTTGTCCACAAACGGAATGCCAAGTTTACAGCAGCAGCCTTTCAGCCATGTGTGAAGCTGAAGAGTCTCTGAAGCTGGGGCAGGGCAACGGGCCGGAGATGATGAGTCGTCGGTCTGATTGTAGAAGAGTGTCAATAACGCACTTGAAATCAGATTTCAGTATCTCTGACTACATATTTCTCAGGGCGTTGTGTCCAATGTGTAGAATAACAGATGAAGCAGCAGGATTTTGATCCAGCAGCAGTGGGATTTTCGAGTCTATATCCAATACTCGTGCACCAGAATAGCAGAAAGTTTTTGCAGCAGGAAGATGGACATGTCTCACCATAGAGCACCCGAGGACCAAGGCAGATGGAGCTGCACCAGGACGGCCACCTTCTGATCCCAGCTGGCTTTGGGCTGCAGCTTCTGGTGGAGGACGAGCAGTTTCAGGCCGAGTGGCTCCAACGTCGGGCTGGAGCTTAAACTGAGTCCCATCTGAATGACGGGTTTCTGGATTAACAGCTCCAGAACGCCTGCGGATAACCGCATCCAGCAGCAGCCTGCGGCGGTCGGATGAGGATGATTTAGATACCTGCTGCGTCCGAATGGCGGAGTTTCGGCTCGGTTGATGAGGCGCCGCTCCCGGAGGTGAAGACGGTGCCGCCTGAACAGCTGCCGGCAGGTCTGCAGTTTCTTCAGGTGGAAAGTTGGAAACTCCATTTGACAAAGATGAAAAATGGTTGGAAAGCTCCAGATGAGGCTGCAGTGACTCCAGGAACTGAGGATGGTTCCGTTTCCGACCATTCCGCACAACCTCTGACCAGGATGGATCCTGTGAACCAAAACGGCCCGGCGTAGAGGTTAAGACCTGGGTCCTGGGTCTCGCACCCACCCGAATTCA
The DNA here is from genome assembly GCA_006937985.1 of Aphyosemion australe. Taxonomy (NCBI): domain Eukaryota; kingdom Metazoa; phylum Chordata; class Actinopteri; order Cyprinodontiformes; family Nothobranchiidae; genus Aphyosemion; species Aphyosemion australe. The sequence goes on along the minus strand of SSNS01000764.1, from coordinate 160,867 downwards.
CTCATCCCCAGGTGGGACCGGCACAGGTGCAGAAGAGGGGGAGAGGGCGCGACGCAGAGGAATCTCAGCAGGAACGGTGCTGCAGTTCCAAGCAGCTTCATCTAGTTTGTTCTCAGATTCTGGAGGTCCAGCCATGCAGTCAATCGACCCATTATTAGGTCCAGCAATAGTTGATGTTGTAAGCGGGAGAGTTGTGGCAGTGTCCGAGGCAAGGGCCTGCGATAGTCCGGAGGGAGGGGAAAGGACCAACTGGTGAGCGCGGGAATTCTGGAGCTGGGAGATACACCTGGATTGATCAAGTGCAACAGACATGAAGCTAATCAGGAGTTTATCCTTGTTCTTCCTGTCACTCTCCAACTGGTGAACACTCATCTTAAGCTGATGAATGCTATCCTCGAGCCGTTGGTAAGTAAAATTGCAGCTGTCACACGCGGAGCAAACATTGTGTGCCGCTATCTTGGATCTCAAAAATAAATAAACAGCGAAGAATGAATAGTTACATGAATATATATATATGTAACATTTGTTAGCACAAAGAAATTAGATGACCCTGGAGATGAGCAAAATTGGACGACAATTCAATCACACATCCTAAATAGCAGCATAGAGGAGTTTTGGAAATTAGTTAAACTTTGAACAGTTAAATGGTTAACGTAATATATAATATAAATATAATTTGTAATTTTAAAGTAATATAAAATACTGCAGGAGACCGGTAGTTCTAATCCTAAATTTGAACGACAAGGACGCAGATAATTCAAGAAGTTGATCTAAAGAGTCACACTGTCCGGGTTTTTAGGAATTCATTTGAAAATTAGGTTGATAAAATACATATTTGGCCTATAACAGAAGGTTAATCGCAGTCTTTGATTAGAAATATCTATTTGACTAATGATAGAGGTCAATTTCTCTGAAGGACATCAAATTGTGTCGGCTTCCATCATATTTGGGATAAAAACGATCAAAGAGTATAAGCAGAGTGGTTCCATGATGGCTGGAGGTCATCTGATGGTGCTGAGATTTATATGTAATCTCTCATGCCACAGTTAAAGGTCTGTTGATTTGTAAACAACTGAAGTACAATTCCTAATATACATCCTTGAATTTGGGTTTCATTTCTAATTAAGGCCAGGTAAAGTAAAGACTATAAGTTCGTATTGTGTATGGATTTGATCTAAACATCAGGAGTAAAGGTTTTACTGAATGGGGGAGAGATAGAGCGTCCCGTCATGGTCACCAGGACCGATCGGGTAACAATCTGAGCGCAGTGACATGCTGGAACTGCAATCAGAAAGGACATTTAGATAGGAACTACAGGCTACCCCCTTCACATAACTCTAAGGTCATTGATAATCCAAACAATGCAGATATTCCTTCTCAGGGTTACCATGCGTGACTCGGAGTTTAATAGTCTTTAATGGTTGTCTAAACAGGTCTGGTACACTTGAAGAAATTAATCGGAAACTTATTTCAAAGAACAACCTGTGAGTTCAAACTGTGATAAAATATTAAGTGGAGATCTCCTAGACATCAATTAAAATTAGAGGATATTTCAGTGGTCAAGAGGTCCACACACAGAGAGCTATGTGTGTGTTTCTCTCCGGCAGAGAGACAGAGAGAAACCAAGCAGCAGGAGGGTTTCTCACAGGGACAAACTTAGAGCCTTGGGAGTCAAGGGGGCACTTTGTTATTAGTAGATAAAATAAAATAATAATAATGAACTGATTAAGTTTAAAAAACTGGTCTGATTTAATTAGGTTGACACTGAATCTTAATATAACACATTTCATACTGTTAAAGATAAACACAACAGTGATGTTGGAAATAGATGGGACTGAAATCACAAGGGTAAAAGAAACGAGAGTTCTTGGAGTGGTTATTGACAAAGACTTGACCTGGAAATCACATATTAGTTACATAAGATAAAATTGCCAAATCCTTAGGAGCATTACATAAAGTCAAGTTCTTACTGACTAATTATGGTTTGTTGGCATTGTACAATTCACTGAGTGTCCCATACTTGACTTATTGTGTAGAAATCTGGGGAGCAACATACAAAAGCTATACACAACCCTTATTTATTTTACAGAATAGAGCTCTGAGAATCATCAACTATAAATTGCTGAAATTTCATGATTTAAAAGACTGGAAAATCTTACCACTATGTATAAAGCCAACTTAAGTACTCTGCCAACAAACGTTCAGAGGATAATTGTAAAGAGAACTAGTGATTATATGCTGAGAGAAACTGAGATGTTACAAAACCTAGATTTAGAGCTACAATTAAGGAATGGAGTATGTCTGTAAATGGTGTTAAATTTTTTGGAATAACCTTAAAAGGGAAATTAAAAAATCACTGTGGAGATCATTTTTTTTTCTGGAAAAGGGGGCATTCATTCTGCTCCTTTTCATTCAAAGTTGAGTGTTTTGTTATGTACATCTTATGGGTTAGAGTTTGGATCTGCAACAATGCAACAGACCGACGTGATGGACCGTCACCTGCACTCGCGGACCCATCTGGACGTCACAGGAAGACAAGACGGAAGAGAAACTCCAGATCGGGATGGAAATTCCGGACACACATACCCAAACTGCACCCTGGTTTCACGGTTCCTGGGATGGAGGGACTTTGTCTGGACACACCACTGCTGGGAGGGAACTCCTGGTTTGCATCGGTCACTGCCATCGTCCGAGCAGCACAAGTCACAAGTCAACGCGTCATGCTACGTCTGCTCACTGATACCACACTCCCTCAAAGAGTCATCACTTCTATGGCCTGAAGTGCTAAGTTCAGTTGATGTTTTGTATTCTGTACGGTTGAGCTCATCCACGACACTCCACTGACCCAAATGATCCTTGGTTGCGCACAGACACTTCTGCCCTGACACAGTGTTCGTCGTTGTATGACATTTTGATGAGAATCAATGGTACTGACCCCACAGGTTCCCTCACACCACATGGATAGATCGCACATTCAGCTAGAAAACTTGACTGCACTCACTTCCCAAGGTTGTTCAGGTTTTCCACCTTTCATGGTAGCAACCAGGGACATGTTAATGCAACACCATCTCGCGCTTGACCGTCTGTTGGCCTCGGAAGGGGGCCTTTGCCATGTCATAGGTCACGCTCTTGGTTTCAGGTGTTGCGCCTTTTTACCTGACACAGCCGGCAACATCACCGCCACCCTTGCACGCATGAACGACCTCTTATCTCAAATGAAAGCTGATGAGCTCAGTGTTCCGAGAGGATTCGCCTTCTGGGAATGGATGAATTCTGGTTCCTGGTACACATTATTACAATAATTATTACAATTATTATTATTATAATGCAATAATTATTGCTACGATATTTGATTCCTGTCATTATTTTTCTTGTTTTTCTTGCTATGTTTTCATGCTGCATTGTACCATGTATCGTGTTTTTGTGTCACCTATATGATTAATGTTTCACTTGTTCACTATTCTGCTGTTTTGACTCACGCACCTGCTGCTCCAAATGATTTTGATATATCTGATTTGACCGGTGTTCCGGTTTCCCATCTGTAAATCATGATGATTTTTACTCTACGTTTTTACTGGAATGATGCTTGGGATGAAGTTCTTAGTATTGTGGTATTGATCTCTGACTGCAGCTCGGCTGCAGCTTCATGTGCTGTCATTTACCATCATGTGATTGCTTCTACAGAGTTCGCATTCGGTACCGAGGTTTATTATTTTGATTCTACTGTTGTCGCTTATTTTACATGACTTGCTTAGCGCAGAAAGCTTATGCATGTTGTGTATGAATGCCATACAACAGGAGGGATTATGTTATAGAATTTCTATGTCCTGTATTGCTTCTCTATTTCATTCTGTATCTCACACACACCCACACACACACACACGTGTGCATTTATGGTTTATGAAACCACTATGACTTGGTGGTGGTTTATGGGGACACACATTTCCTCATAAACAGGTAATCTGTTGAACACAAAAACTATGTCAAAATGTTTTATTTTACCCATGGAAGATAATGCTCACTTAAAAAATAAGAAAAACCTATCAGAACATACATACATGCCACTATGACATTTTGAATGGTTTATGAGACCATGACAACATGGTGGTTTGTATCCCACACACACGAATTCTTTGCATCTGGTGAACACAAAAAGTATGTCAACATGTTCTATTTTACCCATGGAAGAAAAGCCTCACTTCAAAAATAAAATAAAAACTATCAAAAAATACACACAATCATCTGTGACATTCTAAGGGCGTTATGAGACCCTGGAGGTCTGCATACCACACACGCGACGTGGTTTACGAAACCAATTTTAAATTGGCCATGAAAACCAAAAGAAAGTTTAAGTTGCTGAAATAACTAAATAAAATGATAATAGCAGTTACAAAGTCAGTATTAATCAGCTAACGACATTTAGATTTTACTTTTATAAAAATTTGCAGCACTTTAAAAGTCATGAATTACGAGACCACCAAAAATGGTCTCATAAACCAAATGGTCTCATAATGCGGGTGTGTAACCTGACAAATTGGGCTCGCAAAACATAAATGCACACACACACACACACACACACACACACACACACACACACACACACACACATCATCTAAACACACCCACTACCTTATCTCACACTTTAAATAAACTGTGCTGGCAGCCGCTCGGGGCAGACTACACTCTGTCCTGAGTTGGTCTGTCACCCTTTGCAAACGGTTCTATGTGTGGTTCATTGTCTGTCACTCTCTTATCTCCTCAGTTCCGGGTAGGGTGATTGAGAAAATCCCTAACATCTGCCGATACCGAGTTCCAATCCAATACTTCCATAATACATAAAAAAAGAATAAAGAGCAAAGAAACAGATCCAGGATTTTCCTTATTTTTTATTTAACTCATCTTATCTTAACATTTAACAACCCTGTTAGCAAACAGCACTTCTGTGAGGTAGGTTTTGTGTTCTACTTTGCTGGCGTTTGACCAATAACGTCTCTGCAACAAAGTGATGTCATACCGCACGCTTTGCTTTTTCTGTCTGGAGTAAAGAGTTCTAACTCTATGCCACCCATAGTATTAGCCAGCGAGCCGTCCCACCATCATTAGGACGACCATCCTGGTTTTCTGTAATATCTAATCTAAAATTTGCATTTTGTGCTAGTAAAATGAAAATATGATTATTGTACAAATAATTCGACAAACGTGTTCAAGTCTGTACTACTGGAAATGCGCAGATTCATTGTGGAGTTAACCCAGCGCGGATTCCCCGTTTCTGTTCAGTCACTTGTTTTATTTATCGTGCTGCGGCTCATAAAACCATTTGATCAGCGGGTCGATCGCAAGTTAGACCCTTTCGCTCTGGTCCTGCTGCCTGCATTCTGTAAAAAAAGACAGCGGTAGTGAACATTTGTGTTGGAACCTCTGACCCGTAAAAACACAAACCACCAAATAAAAAGCGCCAGTGAGCACGGAGGACAGAGACTCATGTTTTAAAGTGGTTCAGGGCAATTCTGACGATCTTAAGCCTCTTTTATAAAACAATGCCGCCAAATTTGCCGCAATGCAGATGCGGCATCAGGGAGCGGTAGGTCGTTTATAAGAGCTCAGACCGTGGCGGTAATGTTGCGCAATCATGTCCGTTTTATAAAAGATTACGCGATGGCGGCAAAAAGGAGGTATGGGGGCGGTCTCTGCACTTCCGTTTATCTTGGACATAACTTGCCTTTTATTGCGATCGAAGCAGCGCTCCTTAAGTTTTTATTTTAACAAGCAGCTACAGGTGTGTGTCCTCCACCATCCCTGTGAGCTGTCAGATGATCTGAGCTGCAGATCTAACGGAGAGAAGCTCCCGGAGCTCTGCATCGATCCAGTTTATCATCTCAGCTGATTCTGTTTACAAACGTGAAACTTAAGCGCGTGTTTACTTTCATTTTTAATATAGTTCCCGGCCGGAGCGCAGCATTAATTCATCACATGGTCATGACACCTCCGTCTTTTGCGCCGGCGAAGCCGCAATATTAGTGCCGCAAAATTCCCGGAACGTGATACCGCCATGGCGCGTTCATAAGAAACACGTTGCGGTAATATTGCACTGATTTGCCGGCATGGTGTGTCTTATAAAAAGGGCTTTAGTTTTTTCTCAGTCATTTTTCGTGTCACGGCGAGGAGTCCAATATGAAACGGGGCAGAACGTCCGAAAGTCACAAAAAAACATGTTTGTCAAAAGCAGGTTTCCCAGTAAAGCCTAATTTATACTTCTCCGTCAGCTCACCGAGCCAGAGACACGCACGCATTGATGGAGCTGTTTTGCTCTCGGACTTCTCCGTCCCCTGGGGAGTGCTGCAAAGCAATTCCCCGCCAGGACAACAGAGGGCGTAGCGCTTTTCTGGGGTATCCTGTCATGTATCCGGTCCAAGATAGTGCATTTACAATTTATATTTGCAGTTTATATTGTGCTTTTTTGCATTTTAGAGACTTTTTACCACGGACAAACTTGTCCCTCATTCTCCTCTACCTCTTCATGCGCTCGCCACCTCTAAACCCACGTTTCCCGTCATTTCCGTCCACGAATAAAACGCATGCTGCGTATCTTTAAACGTTGAATAAACGTTCAAATTTTCAGAGTTTTTCTGCGAGGTATTTTTCAAGTTGCTCCGTGCCTACCGCTAGATATCTCTATTTATTTTTTGAGGCAGCGATGGCGGAGCTGGTGACGTATTTAAAGAAACCGCCCCTATACCGCATTTATACCACTGTTGTGTAATCTTTTATAAAAAGGACTTGATTAGTCACATTAATACCACCACGGTAATGTGTTTTCTAAAAGAGTCTAAAGACGTCTTAAGCTAGGTTCACACTGAAGGCCTTGACGCTCCGAGTTTTTTATGTGTGGCTGTTCACATAACTGAAATGCAACATTAAACAATCTCCAGTGTGAACGAATCACAGCCCCTAAGCGCCCTGCATGTGCAGAAGAAAACAAAAGTCACACTCTGTGGCTGACAGTCACTGACAGTTCAGGATCACACCTGTCAAGTCCCCCGTTTTGGGGCTGGAAACTGTTTTAAAAACTATAAAACTATTTTACTCCTTATTCGCCCTGCCTTCCCGATTTATTATTCACTAAAAATGTTCTGGGGCTGCACAGTGGCGCAGTGGTTAGCTCTGTTGCCTTGAAGCAAGGAGGTCCCAGGTTCACGTCCCAGCCTGGGTTCTCTCTGCATGGAGTTTGCATGTTCTCCCTGTGCAAGCGTGGGTTGTCTCCGGGTACTCCGGCTTCTTCCCACAGTCCAAAAATATGACTTAATATTTGCATGTGGGGGAAAATTTGGATTTGATGTGCTTTTGGCTGCAGTGTGAACCTTGCCTTACAGGGCAGCTACAGCTGTTCCTACATGATTAGCTGTATTTTGTTCAGCTTTGTGCTGTCAATGGTGACGGATAATTGGGTTTACTACAACAACATCTTTACTCCACACAACATAGCAAGAGGTGATCAGTAAACAGTGTGAGGTTATCTGTATGTTACACGCAACTGTTGTTGTACATTTTGCTCAGTTTTATGGCTTTTTGTCAGACTGAACCAGGAAATGGCTGCAGGCAGTGAAGCAGCAGACAGAAAACTTCAGAGCAAACAGTGACTCTGCCCCCTGGCCAATCAGCAGCCGCAGTTGCGATGCTGGCCGGACACAGTCTTGCCAGGAACCTCAACGGAGCAGGAACTAAAAATTTGGAAATAGTAGAGGGAAAATACTGAACCGTGCTCTTGGAAAAGATGGTTGGACTGCGCTGCGCTGCACTAGTCCAGGTTGCTCTGAGTAGTGCCCATCGAAAACCAGCTAAACCTCTGCTAACAGGCAAGAAGCTGCATACTACCTGTTGTAGGTAAAGGCCAGTCTTCAACAGAACTTTCTCAACCAGTTGGAATTCTCTGAAAGTGGTGAGTCTGTTTTCATATAGCACCTTGCTAGCAACAGCCACTTTAAAGTGACTAAAATCTTGAAACAATGCCACCAAAGAAGAATGAAGAAGTGGATGAAATTAAAAGAGCCCTTGAATTTCTGACTGCGGAAGTAACAACTGTTTCTAAACAACAAAGAGTAATCATGGATTTAATGAATGAAGTAAAGGAACTGAAAAAGAAGAATGAAGAGAATGAGAAAAGGATTGCTAGTTTGGAGTGTCGTGTATCAGACCTAGAGCAATATACAAGAATGAATGATGTTATTGTCAGTGGAATGGAGATAAGACCACGGTCTTATGCCAGAGCAGTGGAAACAGGAGATGGTGGCGAGCCCACACAGCCTGATATAGAGTCAATGGAGCAACAGGTTACTACTTTTTTCCACAGCAAGGGCATAGCCATTAACAATAAAGATATTGAGGCATGTCATCTTTTACCCCGGAGAAATAAAGCAGAGAAACCAGCCATAATAATTCGTTTTGCAAACAGAAGGTACAAAAATGCACTGTTGAAACAAGGAAGAAAGCTCAAAGGAACCAACATCTACCTAAATGAGCACCTGACAAAGAAAAATGCAGATATTGCAAAAAAAGCACGTTTCTTAAGGAAACAGAAGAAGATCCAGTCTACCTGGACAGCAAACTGCAAGGTGTTCATCAAATTGAACGGGTCACCAGAGGAGGCTAAGGTGCTGTACATTAGGCAGGAAGATGAGCTAGACAGATACACGTAACTCTGAAGTAAAAACATCACTAAGATATGAGCATCCTGGATTGAATCTTCACTAAATCATCATGGACTGTCCTATGGACAATTTATTCTGTATCAATGAGACGGATAACAATGACTACAGTGACCTGAACTTTAAAACATTTAGATTCACTGATCATAGATCATGTGATTTTGAGCAAAACCTTGATCCAGAAAATAATCTTTTAAATAATTTAAACACTACCTGCTGTTACTACTCTGAAGAACAGTTCAACAAAAGTATTAAATTCGAGAATGGGATTTCAATCATTCATTTCAACAGTAGAAGTTTATCTGCTAACTTTAACAGTATCAATGAATTTCTGACTCAACTAAACAAACAATTCAGCATAATAGCCATATCAGAGACATGGCTTACTGTGGAAAAACAGGAGGATTTTCAGATAAGTGGGTATGAAATGAACTACATAAACAGGGTAAATAAAAAAGGTGAGGGAGTTGCTCTGTATGTTGATAAAAGACTAAAGTACAAACTAGTAGAAAAAATGACAACTGCCATAGATGATGTGATGGAATGCATTTCAATAGAGGTCTGCTTGGAAAGAAGGAAAAACGTAGTAGTAAGCTGTATATACAGAGCACCTTCCTCAAATGAAGAAATATTTATTAAAAATCTGGAGAAACTATTCTCCACAATACATGATAAAGTCTTGTTTATATGTGGGGATTTGAATTTAGATCTGTTTAATCCTAATAAAACTAGAGTAATAGAAGAATTCATTGATTTAATTTTCAGCATGAGTTTATATCCATTAATCACCAAACCAACTAGAATTACAGCTCAGAGTGCCACATTAATAGATAACATATTCACAAACAGCTTAGACAATATCATATCGAGTGGGTTGATAGTAAATGACATCAGTGACCATTTACCAATATTTACAATGTATGACTGTGGAAGGGTTAAATATACGAAGGATTCTATAATTAGATATAAGAGAGTCAGATCAGACGAAGCCATAGAAAAAGTGAGAGCAGAATTAACAACTCAAAACTGGAAAGAAGTGTTAAACGAAACTGACACCAACACAGCATATGAAGCTTTTCTGCTCATCTTCAAATCAGTGTATAATAAATACTGTCCAATTATACAATATAAAGAACAGCATAAATGTAGAGTGAAACCATGGATGACTAAAGGTTTACAAAATGCATGTAAAAAAAGAATACACTATACAGGGATTTTATAAAATATAGGACAAAGGAAGCTGAAAAGAAATACAAAGTATATAAAAATAAATTAGTTAATATTATGAGAAATTGTAAGAAAGACTATTATGATAATTTATTAGATATCAACAAAAATAACATTATAGGGTTATGGAATGTGTTAAATAAAATGATCAGGAATGGTTCCACAAGTAAGAATTACCCACAATACTTTATGGTAAATGATGTAACTATACACAACATGAATGATGTGGCACAGGATTTTAACAAATATTTTGTGAATGTGGGACCAAAACTGGCTGAAAAAATCTGTAGTCCTCACTTAGAGGAGGGAGGGGGAGGTGCTGAGGATTTAATAGAAATCAACCCAGTTTCTATGTTTCTGACTCCGGTAACAGAGAGGGAAATTATTGATATAGTTGGTAATTGTCAGAGCAAAAAAATCTACAGATTGGAATGACATAGACATGTCTTTGATAAAGATGGTTATAGAGGTTATTGTGCAACCACTGACATATTTGTAACTTGTCTTTCACAGCTGGTTTATTTCCATGTAAAATGAAAACAGCAAAGGTTATCCCACTATACAAAGATGGACACAATAAGCAATTTACAAATTATAGGCCAGTTTCATTATTATCGCAATTCTCAAAAATCTTAGAAAAGCTATTTGTCAATAGGCTTGATAAATTCATTGAAACAGTCAGTATGGTTTCAGAACAAATAGACCCACATCAATGGCACTAAAGGAGATAGTTGAAGAAATCACCAGTTCTATAGACAAGAGGGAATATGCAGTTGGAGTATTCGTTGACTTAAAAAAAGCATTTGATACAATAGACCATACAATATTAATTAATAAACTTCAAAAATATGGTATTAGGGGTGTTGTTCTCAGTTAGATCAGAAGTTATTTAATCAATAGAAATCAATTTGTGCAAATAAATAATTACAAGTCTGAACATCTTAACATCAATTGTGGGGTACCACAGGGGTCAGTTTTGGGTCCAAAGCTATTTATTTTATACATCAATGATTTATGTAAGGTTTCCAGAGAATTAAAGTGTGTCTTATTTGCATATGATACAAATTTCTTTGCTTCGGGGGTGAATTTGCAAGATCTTTGTGATTTGGTTACAACAGAAATGGCTAAACTTAAATTATGGTTTGATTTAAATAAACTGTCATTGAATTTAAATAAAACTAAAATCATGCTGTTTGGAAAACAGAAAATAAATACACATATGGCAATAACAATACATGATATCCTCATAGAAAGAGTATGAAAATACATTTCTGGGTGTAATCCTTGATCACAAACTCTGCTGGAAACCGCACATAAAATATGTTAAAGGAAAGATAGCACGAAGTATTGGGGTGTTGGGAAAAGCAAGACATTTTGTGAATCAAAAGGCATTATATATATTGTATTGTACACTGATAGTACCTTATCTAACTTACTGTGTTAAAGTGTGAGGAAACACCTATAAAACCACCCTATATTCACTTTGTACGGTACAAAAATGAGCCATAAGGTTGGTTAGCAATGTTGGATACCAAGAACATACCAATAGATTGTTTATAAAATTGCAAATTTTAAAGTTCAAAGATTTGATAGAATTTAGGACTGCATTATTCATGTATAGAGTCAATAAAAAAACAAAGGTTGTTTGCAGAAAGACAAGGGGGATATAATCTGAGAAGGGAATTAAATTTGAAACAGCATTATGCTCGAACAAAACTTAAAAGTATGTGTATGTCAATCAGTGGAGTTAAATTATGGAACAGCATTGAAGAAACTATCAAACAAAGTATAAATATATTGCAATTTAAAAAATTATACAAAGAACAAATTTTCTCCAGATACAGACAAGAGGAAGAATGAGTCATAAATAAACAGTAGTGACATTATACATTAATTTTGTTATACTATGATGTTGATATTTTGTGTTGTTGTATTGTGATGTTGCACTCAGTCGTTGTGCTCTGATATTTTAAATTTTTAAGTGTGTAAAGTAATTTAGGGATAGGTGAAATAAGCTCTGCTTCTTCCTATTCCTTTTCGAACAAATTTAGTTTGTGATACTTTGATATAAGTTGGAAAGTGTTATATGGTAAGGCTTTTTAATTATTAGTTTGAATGCTTGGAAAGCATTCAAAGTATTGAGTTTCTCCTCCTCCATTTTTCAGATTCCGTACGTTTTTTGGCATCTAACTAGTGTCACAATTTTTACACTATTTACACAAATTTGGTATCAAACCGTTCAGCTCGTTCAGGTCATTCCGGGAATGACTTTTGGTATTGATATCTTCAACCGTTTACGAGATATTCAGCTTTTTCTGCGATTTTTCAGCCCATTGAAATGAATGGGAAATGCTTCAAATCCTCGTTTTTTTCACAAAATCGTTCATCTTTTTGACCTCTTACTTGCCAGGGTTAACTTCAACCTAGAAACTTCATTCAACTTTTAACAAACTCAAAAGAAGTTCAACTATTTTAGTTTCCTTCAGCTTCTTGATATCTTTTACGGTTTTTCTATAATCACAGGTTAAACTTGAGGTACGATTTTGGAAAGTTCAGGAACGTCTCCTCCTCCCCCCATTCAAAAGAATAGGGCCAAAAACAGACTTTGCTCGACTTCAGACCGTGTCCTGAGAGAACCGTAGAACCGAGGGAAATGAGACTTGCGCTGGATGAAAGCTGACGGATTTTCCTCCGTTTTGATATATAATTTATGGACGTACTCCAAAAATTGTGGTCGTAGCGTTAACTAGTTTGGAAAGGTTTTAAAATATTTCTCCTTCCAGCAGCTGAGCTGTGCTGTCCCATATATGGTCATGCCTTTCCCACTGTGACTGACAGCTTCAGATCTGAATCCAGAAAAGTAAATTCTGCTACGACCACATTTTTTTGAGTACACTCATCAATTACTCAAAAACAGTAGTTTTACTCGTCCACTTCGATGGGATGTCTTCATTTTAGCTGTATCTGTCATGGTTCTTGAGTTACAAGCGTCAGAAGGAGGATTCAGCCACATTTTCCTCCCATAAAAAACAGGCATTTTCTGCTCTGTTCTAAGTCAGACAGCTGAAATTGTCTCCTCATATCTCCTACAGAATTCGACGTAGCCACACAAAAGTTCACACAGAGCACCATCGACGGCTTCTGCTGCTGACGCTTTTGGAATTTTTCTAATCGGTGCAATACTTTTTGAATGGTGATGAGAGGTTCCAGGCCTCCAATGTGACTGTTGAAGCTGCAGATCAGCTGCAGGATCCGATGACTTTCTCTAAAGAAAAATCTGCTACGACCACATCTTTTATAGTTCATGTGTATTTTTTTTCAAAAACAGAAGTTTTTTTTGTCAGCTTCGATGGGATGTCTTCGTTTTAGCTGTATCTGCCACGGTTCTTGAGTTACAAGCGTCAGAAGGAGGATTCAGCCACATTTTCCTCCCATAAAAAACAGGCATTTTCTGCTCCAGACAGTAGAAAGCATCTCATCATTTCTCCTACAAATATTCTAGGTAGGCACACAAAAATTTCAACATAGCACCACCAAAGCCTTCTGATGCTGACGCTTTTGGAATTTTTCAAATCGGTGCTATACTTTTCGAATGGTGATGAGAAGTTGGAGGCCTCAGATCGGACATCTGAAGCACAGATCCAAAGCCTTCCTCATTAAGGGGCCTGCCTGCTGCATCTAACAGCAGCAGAGCAGTGGTGTGATAATGGAGCTTTCTGATTGGTTCAGACGTTTCCCGCTATTTACTGTCTGAGAGCAGATATACGGAAAAGCTATTTTAAGTACAATCCTACTGGAGACTTGTGGCCTCTCTGTCAGTCTGTCTGCTTGTTTCATCAAACCAGTATCATAACCAGCATCTGGTTTAAGACCAGAACCAGGATCAGAACCAACACCAGAACCAGCATGTGGATCAGAACCAGGGCAAGACTAGAGCCAGGGTTAGATGAGATACAGGAACAGAACAAATACCCGGACCTGAATCAGGATCAGAACCCAGACCCAGAATCAATACTCTCTCTCTGTCTCTCTCTCTCTCTCTCTCTCTCTGTCTCTCTCTCTCTCTCTCTCTCTCTCTCTCTCTCTCTCTCTCTCTCTCTCTCTCTCTCTCTCTCTCTCTCTCTCTGTCTCTCTCTCTCCCTCTCTCTGTTTCTCTCTGTCTCCCTTCCTTCCTCCCTAACCCTCTCTTTCTCTCTCTCTCTGTTTCTCTCTCTGTCTGTCTATCTCTCTCAGTCTGTCTCTCTCCCTCTTTCTCTCTCTGTCTCCCTCCCTCCCTCTCTCCCCCTCTCTCTTTCTCCCTGTCCCTTACTATGCCTCCCCCCCTCTCTCTCTCTGTCTCCCCCTGTCTCTCTGTCTTCCTCCCTCTCTCCCCCCCTTTCTCTCTAGCCCTTTTTATAAGACACACCATGCCGGCAAATCAGCGTAATATTACTGCAACATGTTTCTTATGAATGCGCCATGACGGCATCACGTTGCGGGAATTTTGCGGCATTCGTGCCGCCACGCTTGGTAGTAATATTGCGGTAATATTGCGGCTTCGCCGGTCTTATAAACGCACATTAAGCCTTGGCGCAAAAGAGGGAGGTGTCATGACCATGTGATGAATTAATGCTGCGCTCCGGCCGGGAACTATATTAAAAATGAAAGTAAACACGCGCTTAAGTTTCACGTTTGTAAACAGAACCAGCTGAGATGATTAACTGGACCGATGCGGTGCTCCGGGAGCTTCTCTCCGTTAGATCTGCAGCTCAGATCATCTGACAGCTCACAGGGATGGTGGATGACACACACCTGTAGCTGGTTGTTAAAATAAAAACTTAAGGAGCGCTGCTTCGATCGCAATAAAAAGCAAGTTATGTCCAAAATACACGGAAGTCCGCGACAGCGCGGAGACCGCCCCCATTCCTCCTTTTTGCCGCCATCGCGTAATCTTTTATAAAACTGACATGATTGCGCAACACTACCGCCACGGTCTGAGCTCTTATAAACGACCTAACGCTCCCTGACGCCGCATCGGCGTTGCGGCAAATTGGCGGCATTGTTTTATAAAAAGGGCTTCTATGTCCCTCACTCTTCCTCCCTCTCTCCCTGTCCCTCACTCTCTCTCCCTCCCTTCCTCCCTACTCCTCCCTCTCTCTCTCCCTCTCTCTGCCTGTCTCTCTCTCTCTCTCTGCCTGTCTCTCTCTCCCTCTCTGTCTCCCCCGTCTCTCTGTCTCCCCCCCTCTTTCTCTACCTCTCTCTATTTCCCTCACTCTTCCTCCCTCTCTCCCCTCTC
>SSNS01000764.1:97631-141641 GCA_006937985.1 Aphyosemion australe | reverse complement strand
GATGTAGGGGGCGCTGTTGCAGATTCAACAAATGACCACATGAATGTGTAGGCAGTGTTAGTGTGATGACACATATCAAATTTGGTACCGCTGTGACCTTGTTTGTAGAAGTTATTAAAGTTTGAAATGGATGTAGGGGGCGCTATTGCAGATTCAAGAAATGACCACATGAATGTGTAGGCAGTGTTAGTGTGATGACACATATGAAATTTGGTACCGTTCTGACCTTGTTTGTAGAAGTTATTAAGGGGCCTGCCAGACAGGCAGGGCCCTTATTGCTCTCCACCGGAGGATTTGTTCTCTTTAATTAAGGGGCCTGCCTGACAGGCAGGGACCTTATTGCTCTCCACCGGAGGATTTGTTCTCTTTATTAAGGGGCCTGCCTGACAGGCAGGGGCCTTATTGCTCTCCAACGGAGGATTTTTTTTATAATAATTAAGGGGCCTGCCAGACAGGCAGGGCCCTTATTGCTCTCCACCAGAGGATTTGTTGTCTTTATTTTTATAATTAAGGGGCCTGCCAGACAGGCAGGGCCCTTATTGCTCTCCACCGGAGGATTTGTTCTCTTTATTAAGGGGCCTGCCAGACAGGCAGGGCCCTTATTGCTCTCCACCGGAGGATTTGTTCTCTTTATTTTTATTAAGGGGCCTGCCTGACAGGCAGGGCCCTTATTGCTCTCCACCGGAGGATTTGTTCTCTTTAATTTTTATTAATTTTCTACTTATTCTTATTCTTCCGTATACATTAATACAGCCCAAACCGCAGCGTGCACCCCTACAAATCTTACATCAAAACGACCGGCTCGGTCGGGGGAGGTGTGCTATTACTTTTCTTAGCGTTTCGAGTTACCATGGCAACGGTATTAGCAAAAAATTGCGCAAAAACTTCCCCCTCATTACGTTTGAACCGAAATGTGCACCCCCACAAATCTTACATCAAATCGACCGGCTCGTTCGGGGGGAGGTGTGCTATTACTTTTCTTTGCGTTTTGTGTTACCATGGCAACATTATTTAAAAAAATGCCACGCACAAACGCCCTCCTCATTACATTTGGTTGTAATTTCTACAAACAAGTTCACAACCGTACCAAACTTGCGATGTGTCATCACACAAACACTGCCTACACATTCATGTGGTCATTTGTTGAATCTGCAACAGCGCCCCCTACATCAATTTCAAACATCAATAACTTCTACAAACAAGTTCACAACCATACCAAACTTTCTATGTGTCATCACACAAACACTGCCTACACATTCATGTGGTCATTTGTTGAATGTGCCACAGCGCCCCCTACATCCATTTTAAACTTTAATAACTTCTACAAACAAGTTCAAAACTGTACCAAATTTGCTATGTGTCATCACAGAAACACTGCCTACACATTCATGTGGTCATTTGGTGAATCTGCAACAGCGCCCCCTACATCAATTTCAAACCTTAATAACTTCTACAAACAAGTTCACATCCGTACCAAACTTGCTATGTGTCATCACACAAACACTGCCTACACATTCATGTGGTCATTTGTTGAAATTACTTTAGCTCCGCCCCTTTAGAGACGGTTTCCTCTAAATAAAACACGCAATATCTGATTCTCACAAAACTTCACAGATATGACGTTTGTACACCTAAAAACTGCTCAAAAGGATTTTTTTCGTATTTAGAAACAGCGCCCCCTAGATTTTTACAACCAGCTATATCTCCATAATGCAACATCAGAGCCACACCAAATTTTGTGTGCTTTGTTGTGGGTCACTGTTTAACACATCGCACATCACACTAACACTGCCTACACATTCATGTGGTCATTTGTTGAATGTGCCACAGCGCCCCCTACATACAATTTAAACCTTAATAACTTCTACAAACAAGGTCACAACGGTACCAAATTTGATGTGTCATCACACTAACACTGCCTACACATTCATGTGGTCATTTCTTGAATCTGCAACAGCGCCCCCTACATCCATTTTAAACTTTAATAACTTCTACAAACAAGGTCACAACGGTACCAAATTTTTTGATATGTGTCATCACACTAACACTGCCTACACATTCATGTGGTCATTTGTTGAAATGTACACCCCCCACCCCCCCCAAAAAAGGAAGCAGTTATAACATCTGTTTAAAAGCTTGGGTTTTCACACAATTTTAAACACAGGTACTGGGAGCTCAGTAGAGCACTATTGACTGTTTTAGAAGATCACTCCTTACACCACCTACTGGTGACATGCAGTTTATTAGCAAGCTTATAGGACAAGTTGAGGAGGGGTTGAGATGCTGATGATGTGGTGGTGCACACTGGTCTATGACACATGGCCACCACCTTGCGCCACGGAGCAGGCCCCTTTTAAAATTTCTTCAGGAATTTTCTAGTTCTTCTTCTTCTTCTTCCGTATACGTTAATACAGCCCGAACCGCAGCGTGCACCCCCACATATCTTACATCAAAACGACCGGCTCGGTCGTCGGAGGTGTGCTATTACTTTTCTTAGCGTTTCGAGTTACCATGGCAACGGTATTCGCAAAAAACTGTGCAAAAACTTCCCCCTCGATCAATTTCAAACTTTAATAACTTCTACAAACAAGGTCAGAACGGTACCAAATTTCATATGTGTCATCGCACTAACACTGCCTACACATTCATGTGGTCATTTCTTGAATCTGCAACAGCGCCCCCTACATCCATTTCAAACTTTAATAACTTCTACAAACAAGGTCACAACGGTACCAAACTCGCTATGTGTCATCACACAAACACTGCCTACACATTCATGTGGTCATTTGGTGAATCTGCTACAGCGCCCCCTACATCAATTTCAAACCTTAATAACTTCTACAAACAAGTTCACATCCGTACCAAATTTGAAATGTGTCATCACACAAACACTGCCTACACATTCATGTGGTCATTTGGTGAATGTGCCACAGCGCCCCCTAGATCCATTTTAAACCTTAATAACTTCTACAACCAAGTTCACAACTGTACCAAACTTGCTATGTGTCATCACACAAACACTGCCTACACATTCATGTGGTCATTTGTTGAATGTGCAACAGCGCCCCCTACATCCATTTTAAACCTTAATAACTTCTACAAACAAGTTCACAACTGCACCAAACTTGCTATGTGTCATCACACAAACACTGCCTACACATTCATGTGGTCATTTGGTGAATCTGCAACAGCGCCCCCTACATCAATTTCAAACCTTAATAACTTCTACAAGCAAGTTCACATCCTTACCAAATTTGATATGTGTCATCACACAAACACTGCCTACACATTCATGTGGTCATTTGTTGAATGTGCCACAGCGCCCCCTACATCCATTTTAAACCTTAATAACTTCTACAAACAAGTTCACAACCGTACCAAACTTGCTATGTGTCATCACACAAACACTTCCTACACATTCATGTGGTCATTTGTTGAAATTACTTTAGCTCCGCCCCCTTAGAGACGGTTTCCTCTAAATAAAACACGCAATATCTGATTCTCACAAAACTTCACATAAATGACATTTGTACACCTAAGAACTGCTCAAAAGGATTTTTTTTCATATTTAGAAACAGCGCCCCCTAGATTTTTACAACCAGCTATATCTCCATAATGCAACATCAGATCCACACCAGATTTTGTGTGCTTTGTTGTGGGTCACTGTTTAACACATCGGTTTGGTTACTGTACACCCCTCACCCACCAAAAAAGGAAGCAGCTATAACATCTGTTTAAAAGCTTGGATTTTCACACAATTTTAAACACTGGTACTGGGAGCTCAGCAGAGCACTAATGACTGTTTTAGAAGATCACTCATTACACCACCTACTTGTGACATGCACAGTTTATTAGCAAGCTCATAGGACAAGTTGAGGAGGGGTTGAGATGCTGATGATGTGGTGGTGCACACTGGTCTATGACACATGGCCACCACCTTGCGCCACGGGGCAGGCCCCTTTTAAAATTTCTTCAGGAATTTTCTAGTTCTTCTTCTTCTTCTTATTCTTCCGTATACATTAATACAGCCCGAACCGCAGCGTGCACCCCCACAAATCTTACATCAAAACGACCGGCTCGGTCGTGGGAGGTGTGCTATTACTTTTCTTAGTGTTTCGAGTTACCATGGCAACGTTATTAGCAAAAAATGCTGCGCACAAACGCCCTCCTCATTACGTTTGGTTGTAATTTCTACAAACAAGTTCACAACCGTACCAAACTTGCTATGTGTCATCACACAAACACTGACTACACATTCATGTGGTCATTTCTTGAATGTGCCACAGCGCCCCCTACATCAATTTCAAACATCAATAACTTCTACAAACAAGTTCACAACTGTACCAAACTTGCTATGTGTCATAACACAAACACTGCCTACACATTCATGTGGTCATTTGTTGAATCTGCAACAGCGCCCCCTACATATATTTCAAACCTTAATAACTTCTACAAACAAGGTCACAATCGTACCAAACTTTCTATGTGTCATCACACAAACACTGCCTACACATTCATGTGGTCATTTGTTGAAATTACTTTAGCTCCGCCCCTTTAGAGACGGTTTCCTCTAAATAAAACACGCAATATCTGATTCTCACAAAACTTCACAGATATGATGTTTGTACACCTAAGAACTGCTCAAAAGGATTTTTTTCGTATTTAGAAACAGCGCCCCCTAGATTTTTACAACCAGCTATATCTCCATAATGCAACATCAGATCCACACCAAATTTTGTGTGCTTTGTTTTGGGTCATTGTTTAACACATCGGTTTGGTTACTGTACACCCCCCACCCCCCAAAAAAGGGAGCAGTTATAAAATCTGTTTAAAAGCTTGGGTTTTCACACGATTTTAAACACTGGTACTGGGAGCTCAGTAGAGCACTACTGACTGTTTTAGAAGATCACTCATTACACCACCTACTGGTGACATGCACAGTTTATTAGCAAGCTCATAGGACAAGTTGAGGAGGGGTTGAGATGCTGATGATGTGGTGGTGCACACTGGTCTATGACACATGGCCACCACCTTGCGCCACGGGGCAGGCCCCTTTTAAAATTTCTTCAGGAATTTTCTAGTTATTATTAAAATGGAAGACTCAGCTGAAACAGTTGAGGTAAATTTGTTGAAACTAAACCACAGGAGACGTCCAGAAAGTTTGGAAATGTGTGTTCATCATGTGTTAATAAACGAACAACTTACAAGGCAAGCATTCCTACTAGAGATCATTGCAAACATATTGATTAAATGAGATAACCACTCCTTTAAGTAAAGAAATATTGGTGGTTCACCTAAAATTAAAGCCCGACCGATATTGGTTTTTCTATTGCCGATACCGATGCCGATATGAGGCGGTCATGGTCAGCCGATGGCCGATAAGTGCTGCCGATTTTTTTCGCCGATTTCATGGCCGATATTTTGATGTTTTGCACCTTATCTGAATGATAAATTATCACCAATAACAGTGGATGCACATTTCTGAACCTAATCCGCTTTAAAACACTGAATTTAACCAACTGTTTAATCTTAATTTTGTGCACCGCTCAGTGTTAAAATCAAACATTTACCAAGATTAATAAAAAATACCAATAAACTGACCAAGTATGAAATATACAAAACAAGCAAAAAAAAGAAATGTCAGTTGATAATGTTTCAGAGCATTTATTAAGCAGCATGTTATTCAGAGATGTGCATTTACATGTAAATAAAAATAAATACAATTTTAGAATATAAACAAATTCTACTAAAATGTGTAATATAATAATTTAATAATGAATAATGCTGAAAACACAATAGCCACCTGCTAAAACACACCAGCAACATCTAAACTTCATTCAGCCTTTTTAATTGACTATTTCTTAACATCTGCATGTAAACTATAAATGAAACCCTTTAGTGCTCTGGTCTCAGCAGCAGCTTCTTTGTAAGCCTGGAGATGGGGAACCTTCAGGTTGTGTTTTGTTTTTACCTTTTTCATCTCCAGCTCACCAGCATCCTGCTTGATATCACACTTTGCTTTCCTTGGTGTTGCTGCCTTGATCTGACTTTTGTTGAGCCATCCTTCCATCCATCCATCCATTGTCTTCCCCTTATCCGGAGTCGGGTCGCGGGGGCAGCAGCAAGGAGAGAGGCCCAGACTTCCCTCTCCCCAGCCATCAGACAGAAACTAAACAGGAGAAACAGATGTTATTATTTTTGTAGAGCATCCATCATCAGTTCAGTCAGAAAGAACAGAGGAGAACTCCAGCAACAAAGAACTCAGCACATTACAGTCTATAATATAATAAATATTAGAGAAACGTTTGAACAATCACACTCATCTATTAATTATATAATATCATTAAAAGTGCACCCTAACTATTCACTAGTGTTACTGACTGTTGATGGACAGATTTTATGTGGAAACAAACCGTACAAATTAAAAATAGTCTCTAGTCACACTCTCGGCTGTGTCTGATCACAGATTACACGCTAAACAGAGAAAAACACAGAGAGGCTGTATTTATATAGCGATCATTTTCTGTGTTTTTTCTGTTCAATGTGTCATTCAAATAAAGACTGNCATTCATGTGGTCATTTGTTGAAATTAATTTAGCTCCGCCCCTTTAGAGACGGTTTCCTCTAAATAAAACACGCAATATCTGAGTCTCACAAAACTTCACAGAAATGACGTTTGTACACCTAAGAACTGCTGAAAAGGATTTTTTTCATATTTAGAAACAGCGCCCCCTAGATTTTTACAACCAGCTATATCTCCATAATGCAACATCAGATCCACACCAGATTTTGTGTGCTTTGTTGTGGGTCACTGTTTAACACATCGGTTTGGTTACTGTACACCCCCCACCCCCCCAAAAAAGGAAGCAGCTATAACATCTGTTTAAAAGCTTGGCTTTTCACACACTTTTAAACACCGGTACTGGGAGCTCAGCAGAGCACTAATGACTGTTTTAGAAGATCACTCATTACACCACCTACTTGTGACATGCACAGTTTATTAGCAAGCTCATAGGACAAGTTGAGGAGGGGTTGAGATGCTGATGATGTGGTGGTGCACACTGGTCTATGACACATGGCCACCACCTTGCGCCACGGGGCAGGCCCCTTTTAAAATTTTTTCAGGAATTTTCTAGTTAAGGGGCCTGCCTGACAGGTGAAATCCTGGTTCGGTCATACCAAAGACTTTGAAAAAATGGGACTCAATGCCTCCTCGTTTGACACTTAGCATTAAGTGTTTGGAACCAAACAGTTCCCGAGCGCAGCCACAGCTGCACCTCACCGCTGCACCTCACCGCTGCACCTCACCGCTCCCCACGGGGATGGGTCAAATGCGGAGATGTAATTTCACCATGATGACTTCGGACATTAATTTTAACTAAACAGGTGATTCAACCAATGAATCAAGTGTGTTGAAGCAGAAAAACAACTAAAACATGCTGGATACCGGCCCTCCAGGACCAGGATTGAGAATCACTGCACTAAAAGTTGTGGCTTGAAGACACCAACGAAACCAAATCATCTCCATAGTGTGAGAAGACCATGAGAGGGTCCCAACCAGAATCCCTTCTCTATTATTACCCTGTCCATGAAGACCACAAACAGGATCAGGGACAAGGCGCAGACAAGGAACAGGCTTGGTGCTCTTACTGTACAACTGACTGTTCTCATTCTATAATGTATCAAAGTTTGGATTTCTAGGTCTTTCTTAGACCTTAGTTTCATGTTTCACTGAACACCAGGTCCTACTAGGGCTGGGTGATATGGTCTAAAATCAATATGGTAAATGGCCTATATTTGATAAAGCACCTTCCAGAGTCCTAGAAACCCACAAGGCGCTTTACAACCCAATCAGTCATTCACCCATTCACGCACACATTCACACCCTGGTGGTTACGAGCAACATCGTAGCTAAAGCTGCCCTGGGGCGCACTGACGGAGGTGAGGCTGCCGTATACTTGCGCCTCCGGTCCCTCCGACCACCACCAGCATCACGGTAATACCACGGTATATCAGGGTATATGCAGGAATCTCAAACTTAAGACCTTTTCAAGACTTTTTAAGACCTTAGAAAATAAAAATCAAGACTTTATCGCAATGAACTAATCAACTGTTAAACACTAATATATTCTTTTTAAATACTGCATTGCTTCATTTTCAGCTTCATCAATTGGTGGGACACGTCACGTTTGGGACAGCAAGGCTGTAGCAATGGTACGTCAAGTCACGTGGTACGGAAACGCAAGCAAACAACTGGCATAGGAGAACAAAAAAATATTTTATTTTAATAGTTTACATGAATCTAATTTTATTACCTGCAAACTTAGAGGGTGTGAAAAAGGTGACAACTAACCCCCGCCCACCTGGAACAAGGTCCTCGTATGCTGCAGATTAGCATCCATGCATCTACTGGGTTCTGTAGTGACCTCTGACATTTACATACTTCAGACATGAAAACGGGTCAAGTGTGAAAAAGGTGAGAGCCCAACCCCCCACCCCGGGCGAGACTCTACATTGGGGAAAGTACCCGCTAACAAATGCACGCACACACACACACACTCCCCAGCAAGTAAATCTTCTGCAAATGAAAGTATATTGGGGCATTTTAGAGATAAAAGCATCAACCTGGTGAACTTTATGGAATAAAAGAATCAAGCAGAGTTACATGCTACACATTGAGCATTAGAAGAAATAAAACCAACCTCTACTTTAACAGGGGGGTCAGACCTGGTGCTTGAAGGCCACAGTGGCTGCATGTTTTCTACGTGTCCCTGCTCAGACACACCTGACTCTATATCAAGTTGGGATTCTTATTTTAACACAGAGTAGCAGAGCCTTTGTTTACCTTCTGCTAACAAGTTGCTGCTCCTCCTGAGACGAGGACAAGACTGAGACGTGTTTAACCACATGTCCCAGCTTTGTCCTCAGCTCTGAGGAAGGAGACAGACAGAGGGTCTAGGGTGATGGGGGGGTTGGTCTGGAGGCCCCACAGAAACATTTTAGTGAAGTAGATGTCATTTCCTGCATTCTAGTGATTTTAAACAGGTTGTTTTATTAGATTTAAATGATTGTTTATAAATGAACAACTTCAACAAGTGAAGCTTTAAAAACTAAACCAGTTATCAATGAAATCAGATCAATATCAACATAAAATGACAGGTTTGGTCTGGTTTATTTTGTTAGAACCCAATGGTCTCATTCAGAAATGTGATGGAGAATGAACCAAGCTCTGCTGCTGCTGAAGATACTAAAACCATAAAGAATCCTAAACTTCTAATAAAAATGTTGGATGTTTGTTTTGTATTTGATAATAATAATAATAATAATAATAATAATAATAATAATAATAATAATAATAATAACACCAGCAGGAGGCTGTGGGCTGAATAAGGGTTTAATGATACCTGGCTGATGGATCTCCTTGACTAACCAGCTAACTAACCCTCCCACCTCCTGTCCTTTAGGGACATTTTGACTTTTATCATCTCCTCATGTCGATGGTGTCTCTGAGGAGCAGATAAAACAAACAACCATCTAACTCAAACGGTAAACAAAAACTTTATCCCAGTTTTCTTTAAGTTGAATTTAACATCATTTGAAGTCATCCTGGTTCATGAAACAATAAGCAAGAACTTCTGCAGGCGGACACATCAGAACAATATTGTTATTATTTCACCTGACTTCTCTTGTTGAGCGCTCTCCTCTCCTCCGTGCCGTCACCCACCCCACCCCCACCCCCTCCGCGCAGCGCAGAGTCTCCAAAAGCCAGACTGAAACCAAAATGACCCGACGGAGTTTAGGTTCGCCCGACATCATTACAGAGACATTTTAGCGCTTCTTTACCACCATGGAGGAATAACAATGATTCCACTGTGTTTGGTTTGAGGCGCGTCCTCATCTCCTCATATTGTGCGGCCGCAGTCTCTTTCTCTCTCTCCCTCCTGCTGTCCAACGCGACTCAACACGCTCAAATTATTAATCGACCCAAATCCGACCCGAGCAGTCAGGCTCAGTTGGTTCGGGCTCGGATCGTAAGAGTGGGGAAGAGCCCTTCACCTGAGGTCTACACAGGTGACCTCCAGACAAAATGCGCTCGTGCGGGTCGCGCGCCACCGGTTCTGACGGACTTATTTATTTATTCTACAGTGTGTGGTGTTTGGTGCATGTTAAAATTCTCTGGTATATTACCCCCCGTAGTTAATAGTGAAACTGGTCAAACCGCAAAACCCTGCCTTGCTGAATAAGCGCATCATCACCCCCCCCAAAATATTTTCTCATCGGATCTGCACGAATCACGTAGGTCACCCATTTTGGATTCAAAACGGCGAATTTCGCCAAAAGGTGAGGGATTTTCATGTCTGATACTTTTATTGCAACAATAACCTGTTAGAATCATTTAAAAAATCATCAATGTGATTTTTTGCAAAATGCAAACAACTTTCTACCACGGTCACTCTGCCCAAAAAAATGAAAAATATAATGACAGAATTGATCAGAAAATTACTAGAGATCATATTAACAGTTATTATGAGACTAATTCACAGAACACATCTGAAAAGATTCCAAAATACTGAAATTATTCTTAAATAGGATGACCAGACCCTAACTCGCCAAATGTGAGACAAAGATTACTCAATGTGGGACCATGTGAAATCCTAATGCATTGAGATAAAGTAAAAAAAACTTCTATTCTGCCTTTTAGCTCCAACATCACTTGTAAATATACATAAAAGTATTATTATCATCATATATTTCATGTACTATAGATTCTATTTGAATTCAACTTGAACAAGCAAACAGCTTTCAGACTATTTCACAGCTCCTCTCGTTACCACAGCTTAACTCAGGCTCTTTGACCTTCTACAGTGGCTCTGAGTAACTTTAGCTAAAATTATTTAAACCATCAACTCATTTTAATAATACAGACAGACCCACAATAAAAATGCAGGTTTAAGCAGCTTTTCAGAGTTTTCATTAAATAATTGCACTGACTTTCCACAACAGAATGATAGTTATAGTACCTGTAACGCTTTTAGGATCCATTTATGTTAATTTTGAATTAATTATCTACTAATATCAACATCCCATTAAAAAAATTCATACTTTTTTGCAAGTTTATTTCTTCTTAATTTCAAATCTCTATTAGTAGATATGTAGGGAACAGAAAAAAAACATCACTGATTTTTAATCTCTGAAAAAATTCAGATCTAACCTGAGAGTTCCTTAGTTACTTTTTCCCTCAAAATTCTGAGAATTAAGTAATCAAGGATTTCATTAAATTATCTCGTTATAAAAGGGTTTAGCTTGTCTGTATCTGAAACACAACGCCAGCACCTTGTCACCTTTGGGTTTTAGCATGAACCTGTCTATTTACTAGTAAACCTGCTTTTGACCAACATGTTTTCTGTGACTCGGACTTTCTGCTCTGTTTCATATCAGACTCTGCGTCGTGACACGAAAAAAAAAAGACTCAGAAACAAAGACTGTCAAGAGTTTCTCTGAACACGTCTAGTTTACGAGTCTTTACAGTCTTTCTCCATCGTGCTCACCAGTGGCGTCGTTAGGCCTATTTTAGGGGTGCTGAAGCCTCCCTAAAATATTCTTAAGCCCCTCTAAATAATTTGTGTTTTTTTTTTCTTTTTTTTTTTTGATATATTTATTTTTTTACAGAACTTGCAGACAAATTCAATATAAAATGCAGAAATATGATTTTAAAGAAATAACAATATAAACCCGTCGCTATTCACATAAATATATGATCATAACTCGGTTGGTCCCTTTCACTTTACACTCTTAAGGTAGCGTCAGTGCTTCGTTATCCAATCCGTTCCAGTTGTTCACAGGAAACATCCACATTACTGAAAATCCAGTCCTCGTTTTCACTGCTACTTTACACTCAGCTCGTACCTGCGGACACTAGCGTACATGCTGCAAACAGCAAGAAAAAATGGATATACGCAAGTTTTTCAAGAAAGTAAGTCTTCATCACTGGCTGGTAGTAACAATTAGTTAGCTCCAGGCTAACAGCAGAGAGTTCCATGTAATTAATGAACCAGGTGCTCCCCATTTTGATAAATAAAAACCTGGCTAGTGCACTAAGTTAGCAGTTAGCATAATGTTAATTTCTGTCACTCGTTTTAGCTCTGAAAAATCGAGCTGAGCTCATTCAGGTTATTATCAGTGGAAATAATAATAATCACTCCTCTCCATCCCCATTAACCTGTAGGAGTCAGGGCAGAGGAGAGACCTCTGCTGGAGAGGTGAGTCAAAGATTTCACAGGATGGAGTCATTTGTGATGCAGACTGTCTGATTAGATTTTAATGGAACTCAATATGGATAAAAATATGATACATTTCAGTCACGGTGCAACATATAAGACCTGTTTAACTTGAGCTTTTATTTAGGAGAGTCAAGGTTAGAAAGTGGAGAGAGCAAATATATATATATATATCCAGGACTCCCTTGATAATGAGGTTTTTAATCTCAACGGGACCTTCCTAGTTAAATAAAGAATAAATGAAAGAAAAAAAAAAATTATATATACATATATATAAATATATATATAAGTCAAATTAGCCTGACTCGCATATTTTTGAGGGTTCTATTTTAATATTACTTCAATTCAAGTGATTTAGTAATATTTTTCAGGGCTTTAAATTGCAACCACTTTAGTCACATCACATGCTCAAAATGTAATGTTTGTAACTTCAAAATATTTGGGAGCAACAAATTACTGTGGCGTGTGAGCAGAAGTCATGATATTAGCAAATTACATTAGGCCTAGGATGTTTAATCTGTCCAAAAAAGTAGGAAAACAATTTCTCAGTCTTTGCTTTCTGTTTGTGAAATTTTGTGCTCATTCACTACGTTCGTTCATATTGTGTGCATCTCTTGGGGGCTAAGCCCCCCCTGTCCTTAAAACCTAGTGACCCCCCTGGTGCTCACCTGTCCTCCGTGCTCGCTGGAGTTTCTCTGTTGGTGGTTCGGGTGCCGCCGCTCTAGCTCAGCGTCTTTTTGCCAAGCTGTCTCCGTGACTGTGATTGGTCAAATAACGACTCGTGACCCACTAACAAAGATGGTTTGTGAACGAGCGAAGATCCACTCCTCCTAAAAACAAAAACTCTTCGATTCACGCGAACGTCATATTTGGCTTCATAAACAGCAATTTTCGCCGAAAAGCGACAAGTTTGCAAGTATAAGACGAACGTATTTTAAATTTACGCCAATACTAACAAAATTTAAGACTTTACTACATCAATTTAAGACTTTTTAAGACTTTTCAAGACTCCGCGGATACCCTGTATATTGAAGAGTTCACCTCAATAACGATAAATGGATGAAACTACATGTATGCACAAAAACAAAAGTTGTCCACTAGATAGAGCTGTCACGTGTATTCCGTTGAGTCACGTTGTCATTTGACTCGAGGAGCTTCTTAAGGGACGTGAACGTCACCAACCTACACACATCTTTTCATGTTTTTTATTACCGAATTTATTGACATGGAAAAATGATATTGGTTAGAGTCAGAAAATTCGATAATGATAAATTTTCAATTTATCGCCCAGCCCTATTAAACCTAACCCCATCTCAAACTTAACTCAAAATGGATGTTAAATATCAGCAGAACCACAGATCCAGACAAGTGTAAAGGTTAAACTTACCAAAAGCCAGCTTCAGCACCACAGAACCGAGGACAAGCAGACCCATAAAGACCTCCATCCTGTTGATCTGATGGGATCACACAAACTGAACCGTCCGGTTTTGAACCCACGAGGAGAAGAGTTGTTCAGTTTGTTCCTGAGCAGAAATAACAACAGGAGGACTGTAATGGATCACCTAAATACTCAGAATTTAATTATTTATTTATTTTAAAAAGAGGATACAATGCATATTAATGAACATTTTCACAAATGTAAATATGCCAGGTTGTAGCCTTCGGCTAATTTCCATCTGCAGACCTCCTGGCAGGTTGGTGTTACACATAGGTTAATAAAAATTCACAAAGACAGAGTATATAGACAGAATACAAAGATAAGAACAGTGCCCATATTATGGTAAGATAACAGTAGTAACAAACCACAAAGGAAAATATAAAAATTGAAACACATTGATTGTATTGCACACACCAGTTTTACACCTCCCATCACTGTCCTGATATTGCACTGATCCCTACTGCACTGATCTATATTGCACAGACCCGCATTACACTAACCCCTATTGCACTAGACAAAGTACTGACCCATGTTGCACTGATTTTTAAAGCACACCCGTTTGCATCAATATCCATGTCCCCTACATGTAATCCACTAATTCTATTTCATGTTTGATATTAAATGATTGACTAAACATGATCACAAATTTGTGTGTCCCTGAGCCACACTTTTAGATGACTCTTAAAGGTAGGAAGACTTGTGCTGTTCCTTATTGACAGTGGAATACTATTCCAGAAACCCACTCCCTGATATGATAGGACATTCTGTGAAAAGGCGGTCCTTCTAAATGTCTGTTCACAATCACCTCTCACGGTGGCTCGCATTACTCGAGACCCAGCTAGACTTTTGTTTAATAAAATCCTTTAATGGTGGGGGCGCAAGACCATGTATGATCTTACAGATTCAACAGGCTGATTTAAATAATCTAAAATTGTCAAAATTTAAAAGCTTATATTTTTCTAAAATTTTACAGTGATGGTATGACAAAGGTCTCTTGTCTAGTACTTTCAATGCTGATTTATAGCATACTTTGATTGCCCTAATAGAAGCAGGACTTGTATATGACCAGCTTGTGATACAGTATTCAGTATGAGACAATATCATAGAGTGCAAGAATGTCATTGCTGCTCTTTCTGTTAAGGATGTATGAATATGTCTAAAATTCCATATATTAACATTTACGGTTTTCACAATTTTTTAACGTGTTTTTTAAAAAGATAATTTAGTCTATTAGCACTCCCAAATACTTAAATTACTCAACATTAATTAATTCTTGACTACCCAAGCAAACTTTTACTGGGGCCATGGTTGTTTTAGGTTTCCTAAAAAACATTGAGACAGAGGTATGAATTATTTAGCCATTTTTGTAAATCATTTAAGGCTAATGAAAGCTGCTTCATCTGCACTTTTGGCATGTGTGAAAATTACAGTGTCATCAACATACATAATTGTGTCCACATTTCTACACACATAAGGCAAATTATTTACATAAAATTCATCCCTGTGGAACACCTTGTTTATATTGAAGATAGGGTGACTTACTATTCATGCGAATCCTTCATGAAACTAAAACACTGGAGAACCGAGATACGTTCATCCTTCAAAGGTGCAATATGTAAGAATTTGACATTTAAATAATCACAAAACAGTATAATTTGTCTATCAAGTTGCAGGGAAGGTTACTGTTGACACAGATCTCGTTTTCAGCCAGCTGGGGGGGTTGCCAGTTTTCTGTTTTAAAAATGGCAACTAAGGGACGCAGTTAGGCCCTATTTCAATACTCGCACTACGCCCTACACCCTTCTGTGAAGTGCGCTTAGAGGAAGTGCGCAGTAAGGCTTCGAGTGCGTAGTACACAAGTGTGCACATAATTGCCGAATTGGGACACTGAGCATTACGTCATCGATCGTGACGCATGCTGGGATGCCGGTCGCTGTTTGTGCTTTTTAAAAAATCTTTATTAACAGCTTTCAAACAAACAAATAAACACTTATGTGATTAAATTTAAATTAATTGCTGTCCACATTTATAAACATTCAGAGCATGTATAAATATCATTAACCGTCTTAAAATGAACTTCTATCACCTGAAAATACATGTTTTCAGAAAAGGCACTTGACCCATTGCTCCACCTCCTTCTCAAAATTCCCACGTAGCAATGGATTGTGGGTAATACCCTTCACCCAAGTCCGCATCGCTGCAGCCATGGGTGAAGTGCGGATTAAGGGTGCAAAAGGGGCGTGGTCAACTTCCGCACTTGAGAATTGGGACACCCTACGCACTCGCACCCCTGGCCGGGAACGCGCAATTGAAGGGCGCAAGGGTGCAAGTGCGAGTATTGGGATTGGGCCTTATATTGACAAACAGCGCCACCTTCATTCTTCCTGGTTCCAGAGCCAATCATATTTGAGCCTGCCGAGTTGCCAAGTCTTCAACACCAACCCCGTTTGGCCTTTGTTATTCACCTCCACTCTCTGCCCGCTGCTACAAGCTGCAGCCAGGACCTGCTCTCCCCTTCGGTCAGTTGAAACAGCGTTTTGGAGAGAATGGAAGCCGTCAAGCAGCACAGAAGGAATTTCTTGTAAACCTAAGAAGCCACACCATCCTTCCCAAAAACCAAAGGACAACAGGAGAAATACAACGATAAACATTGGAAAATTAAAAAGTGGAGATGTTTGGACCAAATCAATTTTAGGACGGATGCAGAGAAATTTCTCCTAGAGAGGTAAGCACGAGTACTTTGTTTTAAAAGACCGTTTTATATAATTCACAGGTCATTTAGTTAAAATTCATTCTCTGTGGTTCACAACGTAGTTTTATCTTATTGTAACACAGTAGAGGAAAGTAAATTAGCGCGAATTACATATATTAATATTGTTGGCTTGTTGGATCATTTGAAATGGCTGAAAAGTTCCGAGCGTCTGGTTTGGGCTGGACCGGTACTGACCAAGCTGCAGCCAGCACCGGACCAGATCATGGACTAAAAAACCAACAGGCTACCTGTGGACAACATTGGCTTTTTTTATTACATAAAAATTGTCCGACATCAAAATCTGCATAGTTATTATTTTCCACTGTTTTTCTTTCTGTTTAATGTTAATTGCTTACGTAAGTTAGTGTATTACTGCGAATAAATAATAGCTCTTGAAAAAGATGATCAGTTTATTACTGCTGTCGAAAAAACAAACATGATTTATAATCTCAAATATTTTAGTGAATTGTCTGCCCATCTTCAAATTCTACTTACTGCTAACGTAAATATACGTTAATATCGCATTCATGACAGTTATGAACGAGTTCAGTCTTAGACCACCATCTTAAGCCAGGCATACACTGTGATTTTTTTTACTTGTAGCCATACTTGCCAACCTTGACACCTCAGAATTGGGGACACATTCAAAAGNTTTTTACCTTTTTCATCTCCAGCTCACCAGCATCCTGCTTGATATCACACTTTGCTTTCCTTGGTGTTGCTGCCTTGATCTGACTTTTGTTGAGCCATCCTTCCATCCATCCATCCATTGTCTTCCCCTTATCCGGAGTCGGGTCGCGGGGGCAGCAGCAAGGAGAGAGGCCCAGACTTCCCTCTCCCCAGCCATCAGACAGAAACTAAACAGGAGAAACAGATGTTATTATTTTTGTAGAGCATCCATCATCAGTTCAGTCAGAAAGAACAGAGGAGAACTCCAGCAACAAAGAACTCAGCACATTACAGTCTATAATATAATAAATATTAGAGAAACGTTTGAACAATCACACTCATCTATTAATTATATAATATCATTAAAAGTGCACCCTAACTATTCACTAGTGTTACTGACTGTTGATGGACAGATTTTATGTGGAAACAAACCGTACAAATTAAAAATAGTCTCTAGTCACACTCTCGGCTGTTTCTGATCACAGATCACAGGCTAAACAGAGAAAAACACAGAGAGGCTGTATTTATATAGCGATCATTTTCTGTGTTTTTTCTGTTCAATGTGTCATTCAAATAAAGACTGCAAACGCAAACTACGTGCTCCGCACCGACCCACGAGAAAAGTCCCAAACTCTGAACACCGGTGTCCGCGGGGGAAGGAGGGGGGGAGTGCAGGCTAAGCTGCGGCTCGGAGAGTCTCCCCCCTCTCCTCCTCTCCTCCGCTCTCAGAGTGAAATTCTCTGACTTCCATACAGGAAAACAATTTAATCTATAAACCTGGAGCTAATATGTTAAACAAACAAGCAGCTGATAATTTAAGACAGTAAAGTTGACAACAAGCTAGCGAACATTAGCAGCATTCTGCCGGTTAACGGCGGTTCTGACGGCTCGTTTTTTTTCTTTCACTCAGCGAAGTATTATTTCATATTTTACTTTAAATTCACACTAAATAAACAGCTGTAGGGTTTTAAAACACCAAAAGAGAAGCCTTACCTTTTACTCAGAAGAAAATACTCCTCTGTGTTTATGATTGGGGTCCTTCGACGGCCTCCAAAGCAGTGGGCTGCCCGCGGAGGTGCCTGACTTTATATCGGCTCTTCTAAAGAGCCGATGCCGATGATTAAAAAAATGCTAAATATCGGCCCGATATATCGGCCGGCCGATATCGGGCTCTACCTAAAATTGTTTTTTGAAAAGCCTGATGTGATTACAAAAAATTTAATGTTTTCTATTTTTATTTGAATTTACTAAAATAAGTATCTTTTTTTCTTTTTGACAGTGTGCAATACAGTGTGGCATGACTATTGTTTTGAGAAAACATCAAAAGGGCAAAAGATCTTGGTGTTTCCTGCCATTATTTGTAATGTATCTATAGAATTCACATGCTTTAAAAATTTTCCTCTTTAAAATTACCTTTTTTTTTTTTTTCAAAACGTGTTGGGACTAGGTTCACTAATGAATTCATACAGAATTTAACCTGATTCTCAATGGCGTCAACGTTATGGGCCAGAATTTTCTGTGAAATATGATTACTCACTACAGATGGTTTTTAGTAAAACTTTCAGTGTCTTTTTACATGTCAATGTTGTGCTAGTTTATTTTGACTTTAGGTCATTTGTGAATCTTTTTCTTCTAAGGTTCCTCTTTACTTTAAAAACAAAGTACTTCTGTCCTTTAGAATCTACCTGAGGGATGTTGGATCTAATTTTAGATATTTTTTTATGCAAATCAAGATTCAAAAAACTGAAATTAGCACTCAAACAGTTGCCAGAAAAGTTAAATGTAAATGGATCGTTTAGTCACAAAAGTAACAAAAATATTTGAGGAGTTTTTGTTTGGGTCAGGACATTTTTAGATGGGTTCAATAGGGATTCAATAGTTAAGATTTTTGTAACCCAGCCCTGTGCTTCATACTTTATTTGACCTATTTTATATAACTTTACATTTTATTTTGGCAGGATGAATATGAAACAAGTGATGAAGAAACAGATGATTGTTCTGATGATCGTGATCCAGACTATTGCCCCAATTCAGAGAGTGATGTAGAAGAGGAAATAAATGTGTCAAGCCCAGTGCTACTTGCAGCAGTGCCATCAACACCAAATCCTAAAACCTCAAATGAAGAAAACAGTCATTTGACTGAAGATGTAGAAGAACCATGTTTAAACAGAGTTTCTCACAAAGACAACAAAAAATCACTAAAGAAAGGGCAAAATTTTTGTTTGTTTTTTTGCAAGAAGGGTCACTTCAAAATTGCAAGACATTTTAAAAGACATGAGAAAGAAGACAGAGATATTGCTAAAGCTTTCAGTTTTCCCTCTGGCTCAAAAAAAGAAAAGAACTACTGGAGCAACTACGAAACAGGGGGAACTTCATGTACAGCAGTGATGTTCTAACTTCAGGAAACGGTTCACTTAAAGTTAAACGGTCAGCAAAGGGCGATAGGAAACATGAATATTGCATTCACTGCAAAGGAATGTTTCTCCGAAAGGAGTTGTGGAGACACATGAGAAGATGTTCCTGCAAGCCAGAAGAAGAACACTCCAGACAAAAGCGTGTGCTTGGCTTAGCATCACTCATGAAGTCAGGTTGTTCAGAGGCCGTTGAAAACGATGTCCTGAGGTTGCTGAGTCGAATGTGGGATGATGACATTGCGTGTATTGTTCGCAACGACTTTTGCCATTTGAGATTTGTACAATAGTTATACAGTAAACATGGCCATGACCCCTCAAAACATGACTACATTCGTCAAAAATCACGTGAGCTTGGAAGGTTTTTGCTAACACTAAGAAAAAACTCTGAACATCGAGGAAGCTATGAGACCTGAACATTTCTTGACTGTAATAGAGGCAGTTAAACAGACAGCAGGCTTCGACAAGACACAGAACAACTACAAAACTCCAAGTCTTGCATTAAAAATTGGACACTCCCTTTTAAAAGTCAGTGACATAGTTCACTGCCATGCTCTTATGGCTGGAGATGAGGCTCTAATCAAGTCATCAGAGGCTTTCCAAAAGCTTTATCGATCAAAGTGGTCAGAATACATATCACACTCTGCCTTAATTACAATTGGTGATCTTCATTACAACAAAGCTGTCAAGTTGCCACTCACTCAAGATGTGTATAAACTACACAAGTATCTCGACAAATCAACAGAATCAGCATTCAAAGAATTAAAAGCTGAGGCAACAGCAATCAACTATTCAACACTAGCAAAAACAACATTGACCAAGATAATCCTCTTCAATAGAAGGCGTGTTGGAGAAGTTTCAAAAATGAAACTTGTTAACTTTCTGGACAGAACTCACGCAAACATCCTGGAAGAAGTGGGTCTCTCAGAATATGAAAAGAAGCTCTGCAGATACTTTGAGTGTGTGGAGCTGAAAGGGAAAAGGGGAAGAAAAGTTGCAGTGCTCATAACACCAGAAATGACCAGCGCTCTCGAATTGATGGTGAAAAAAAGAAAGGAATGTGGCATTCCAGATGACAACACTTACTTATTTGCAGTACCAAACTGCTTAACATACTACAGAGGACATGATGCACTGAGAAGGCTTTCAGAGGAGTGTGGTGCTGAGAAGCCTGAGTATCTACGATCTACTCAGCTACGCAAGGAAATTGCAACTACTTCTCTGAACCTAAAGAACAACGAACTTGATCATCTTGCAGATTTCATGGGACACAACATATCTGTGCATAGGCAATTCTACCGACTATCTGAGCCCACAGTTCAGAGTGCCAAGATTTCCAAGTTGCTTCTCACACTGGAGAAGGGAAAGCTGCGGGGACTTAAAGGAAAAACACTTGATGATATTGAAGGTAATTACTTTAAATTCATTGCCTATGCTTCAAAATCAAAAAGCTGTATTATGCTAATTCACTCACAATTCTTTTAGCAGTTTAAAACACTGTTTACAGTGAAATTTACATGATTCAATATTTACTGTGTGGCTCAGGGAAGAAACCCGAAGAAAGGGATGAGTGTTCTGTGACCTTGTTTGCTTTTAAAAAGCTAGCCTGTTCTTTAATTTGGCTTTTGCAGCTTTACATAACTGCCTTAATAGCCACTTGTAAAGAGCAGGTGACATATCAGCTATCACAGGTGTTGTCACAAATCCAAGGTGTGAGATTTCTGGTAAAATTTTCAGAAGAGATCTCTGACTCCAAGTCAGCAGCGAAAGGTTCACTCAATCACTTCCCATACTTCCCACAATCTTTTGCTGTGGTGCAGTTTTCATTTTCTGTCCATCATGACTCATGTCCCTGGGCGCTTTAACCTGGGAGCATATTTGTTGTTCAGGGGGGGTTGTGAGGTAGGGGAGGCTGCACATGACATTGTTTTGCAGATCTATGATGCCTCACAAAGCAGTCACTCTTCTGAATGACTGTGGTCCTTGATATGAAGCTGATGTCTTCAGACGGTGCCCAACCTTCATATGGCATTTTGACCCTTACTCCAAACTCTCTAGTTTGTGGGTCAGCAATGGTGACGGGGTCCCATCAGCTCCAAGCCTCTAGCATACCTGCAAACTTGTCGCTTTTCGTGGAAAATCGCAGTTTTTGAATAGCGTTCACGTGAATCGTATAGATCCGAAGAGTTTTTATTTTAAGGGGAGGAGGGGGGTTACCTGTCGGGTTTCAGCCAGTGACTGTCACTCATAAAGCAGTCACTCTTTATGAGAATTAATCAGGGAAAGGGGGGGATTCAACTTGTTCACAAACAAGCTTTGTTTAGCGTGTCGGTCACGTGTCATCATTTGACCAATCACAGTTGTGGAGACAGAAGCTGTGGCAGCACGGTGCTCACACAGTGAGTAGTGATGTACTATACTAGTATTCCAGCAAACAGCTGAGATAAAGCTGCATTTCCCTGCAGCTCTTCCTAAACATTTAATCACAATCATCAGTATGCCAGCATCACTCATGAACACAACAATAACCTCTTAAGGATGATTACAATATTTTCAGATGTTTTCATGTTGGGTGTTCTGTCAATTAGTCTCAAAATAATCCTTAATAATTATATGATGATCCCTAATAATTTCCTGATCAGTTTATAACAGCAATAATTTTTCTATTTTTCTGAGCAGAGGGACTGTCTAAACCTCATGGTAAAAAATGGTTTGCATTTTACAAAAAAAAAACATTGATGATTTTGTAAAACGTATTCCAACAGATTATTGTTGCAATGTAAATGCCAGAGGTCACTATGAAACCCGCTGATGCAGATCTGCAGAATGCTAGGACCTTCCTGGGGGGGTGTTCAATTGTCACCTTTTTCACACCTTCCAAGTTTGCAGGTATGCTCCAGTCCTTGTCCTTCGTTTTTATGCCAAAACCAACAAGAGGCTCTTTCTGCTACCGCTTCAATCCTACGCACTATCTTGCTCTCCCTGCCCAATATGCTGAACGTAGTAAGTCCATGAGCGATCTTGATATTGAAGTATTTCCTCTCATGGGTCTCATCTCAGACCCATGGAACAGTCAGTTTAACAAGGATGATTTTCTTTGCCTGCATTGACTATGTCTGGCCTCAAGGTGGTCTGGAAATACGTAGACCTCAAGTGGAAGCTTAAACGGAAAAGCTTAACCCTGCAGAGTAAGTTCCATGAGACCCTCTCATTTTGTTCATGCACCCTGGGTTGCTAGTTCAACAGCCTTCACCTTCTGTTTCTTCTGTTTGATTAAACACTTCCGCCCGAACCATCTCTCTCTGCAACACATTAGCCTTTCCTCTTAATCGGATGAAACAGGAAGTGCCTTGTTCCTGCCTCCCAGTGCACACTTTGTCAATGATGTCACTCAACTTCAGTGAACTTTATGCTAGCCTCCATGCTCACTGAGTGCAGTTTAAGATTCTGAACCTTACTTACCAGACTTTGCATGGATTAGCTCCCAACAATTTCAGACACTCTTATGCTACAAGGGACCCAAGAGTACCCTCTTTGATCTGCGGATCTTAAACTCCTGGCCATCCCTCGTACAAATAAGACTAGAAGGGACTGTGTTTTCCAGGCTTTTGCTCACTCCTTGTGGAATGTGTTTCCTATATTGCTACGTTCTGCCCCTTGTTGGAGAACTTTATGAAAGGACTAAAAATTCATCTATTTTTATTGGCTTTGGTTAGCCTCCTTTTAGGGTATTTATGAGGTTTTAGCAGTTTTATTGATATTTTATCGCTGAGGTATTAATTGCTCTGCTAAAGAATATTGAATGTATTTGGTTTTAAACTTGTATCTTTTATCCTTTGATCCTTTCAAGCACTTCCGTTTCCGGGAAGAGTGCTATCCACGTTATTCTCACGGCCCGTGATGCTTTGCGCGAAAGATGCTAGCAACTTCCGGTCCGCATTTGTTTACATTGAGACGAAGCGATTCCTTCATGCTAATCCTCTTTTTCTGGGCTTTTAGAGACTGAAAACATGCATGAACACCAGCTGTCACAGCTCAAACGGGACACCGTTACACTCCGTCTGCCTACTGAAGCAGAGAGGTGTGTGTGTGTGTGGGGGGGGTGATCTTAAAGTCTGGCCAAAGCTAACGTACAGTAGCATTTTAGCTACTTTCTGAACTCAGTGGCGTCTGACAGCGAGGCAATAAACAATCTTAAAAGCTCTGAGGCTCATCAGTACCTACATCTTAATAAGGTTGGTTGTGTTTTGTTGAAAGAGGTGGGACACAATCTTATTTACTTAAAAGCAGACGTAGAGCCGAGTCAGAGCCTTAAATCCCTCATCACCAAGCCTGGGTTTAGTTTCTACATAAGGGGAAATACAAACAGCAGGATGGCACTTTTAGGTTAATAACAGCAGTCTAAACGCACGTTAAATTATAACTATTTAGAAAATTGTACGCATGAAATAATTCCTGTTGTTGTGAGACTGCTGTCAGATCTCTTTACTACTCGGTGTCTCTTCGGAGTTTTGTCATATCCAACTACAAAGTAGGATGCGGGTGTTCCTCTCTGGGGGTTTTCACAATAAAATGAAAGGAACGCACAAATAAAGTTTGTGGTGGTTTCAAGTTAAGATTTTTCAGCCACATCCTTCTGGGTTCCTCATCTCTGGAGAGGCGGCGAGAACCGTACCGACGCTACAGCTGCACGCTCTCTCACTCTGGAGGTGCATGTTCTAAACATCGCTCTTGTAGCTACAGATTTAATTTTCTCTGGTTGTTAGTACAAGCGCCAACAGCGCAACACCTTCCAGAAGCGCGTGACTACATTTTTCAGGGGTAAATATTTTTTAAAATCCTCTTCAAATGTTCAAATAAACTGCTACTAGCAACGAAACCTCACAATGTAAACCAATGAGTATGTGCTACTTCCGGTATCTCACCGGATGTTGCTAGCATCAGCGTTCTCCATGAGGCTACTCAAAAATAACGTGGATACAGTATAAATATTTTGAGTTCAGTTCAGCAACTGAATCATCTGTGCTGGAGCAAAAAAAACAGCTAAAGCATGCTGGATACTGACCCTCAGGGACCAGGATTGGACACTTCTGTTCTAATGAGTCCAAAATTGAGCTTTTCAGAAAACACCATCCCCTCTGTGAAGCATTGAGGTGGCAGCATCGTGCTGTTAGGATGCTTCTCATCAGCACGCCCAAGAAGGTAGAATGTAAAATTAATGTGACAAGATATCGGAAACCTCTGGAGGACAATTTTTTTCCATCTGGAAAAGAGCTACAGCTTCAAGAACATTTATTTTCCAGCAAGACTATGATCCACAGCATACAGCTAAATAGTCAGTCTATGTAGCGCCTTCTAGGGTTCTACAACTCCCCAAGGCACTTTGCAACTAATCAGTCATTCATCCATTTACATGCCAGTGATGATGAGCTACAATGTAGCCACAGCTGCCCTGGGGCACACAGACAGAAACGAGGCTGCTGTACACTGGCGCCACCAGCCCCTCCAACCACCACTAACGGCAAAGCAAATGAAGTGTCTTGCCCAAGGACATGACTGCAACAGATGGGACACAGACCTTCCGGTGGGCACTTAACAACTCTGCCACTGTCGCTAAAACTAAACCGAAATGATTTGGAGACAGCAAGCTGTATGTTCTGGAGTGGCAAGCAAATCTCAGGCCTCAATCCTGTAGAGAATATCTGGCTGGATTTGATATAAAAGCTGTTCACAGCTTATACTGACAGGTTAGAAAAACGTTTAGTAAAAATAATAGAAGAGAACTGAAATGTCCGGATGTGACCCATAGAGACCTGTCTGCAGTCTCCATTCTGTAATTGCTGCTGAAATAATTTTAATACCTTGTTCCTGGAAAAGTCTTTTATATTCTGTGCTGAATGAATGAATGCTTGCAGTGAAAGTTTTGCACCAAGCCAGCAAAATACATTTTCATTCTTTGAAATCTTAAAATTATCTTCAGATGGGTTGTTATGAGAGTACACGATTAACACAAATTAAATGCTACTTTTTTGTTGCAGATTTCTCAGATAAAGATGAAGATGAAAGTGAGGATGAAAATGTGTCTTCTGATAATGAATCGCTTGCTGCACAGACTTCAGTAAACATTGGTATGTTTGCATATTTACATTTTTTCTGAACAGTTTTTTTGAGGGAGATTTTTCAAATTGTGCAATAATTTATTACAAGGACATGTGTTGAGGTACATTACATTATGTAATTAAATCACACATTATTCTCTCAAATATATTTGTCATTAACTTTATAAAGTTTGTAAAGACTATCACCAAAGAACTGGGATGTGTGAATACAAACTAATATAATTTAATATACATCATTCTTTTTATACAAGTCTGTCTTTGCACAGATCAGCCCAACAAAGCCTACCTTCTTTATGACTTTGTCCAGATTCACTGCCTGTTACCCTGGTAGATGAAATTCCACTACAAACTTGTAGAAAATATTCAACATCTTACTACAAAGGTTAAGCTTCCTCAAGCAATTCATTGTGCTGTGTTGCTTGTAGTAGACTGCTTCACTGTCATTTTCCACCTTCCAGGCTTGTCTGTGTGAATACTAAAGTACTTATAGTCCTCCACTACTTTCATTTCTTGTCCCTGTTCAACGTATTGCTGATGACTACCTGGTCAGAAATGCAACCTGTGGACAGTTTGGCTGGTAGTCAGGCCTCCACCTGTGTCTAATGTGGTTACTTGCAAAGTATATCATGCTGTAAGGTCTTCAAGGCACTGGGGAAATCCAACAACATGATCTTCATAGTGCTTTTGTCTAGATGACGGGGTTTGTGGAAGCTGATTGCTGATGGTGTCTTCAATCATATCTGGATAAGAAAACTCTAGGGAGTTTTCAAATGTGCTTTCTTGCTGACTCAATTCAGTTTCTAAAAGTTCCCAAGACTTTTGTGATTTGAGGTATAAGGATAACCGGTCTGAAATTGTTCAGAACAAGTGAATAAGCTTTCTTTATTACTGAAACAAGGCAGATTGTCTTGCTTTCGCTGTCTTCCTGCTAAGAAGTAAATTTTTACTTGTTCAGCAGCATTTCCTCCTATTTTTTGCTTAAAGCGCTTCCTCTCCAGCACATCCTGAGCTCTTTTAAAGGAATCTCCTACCATCTTTATGCTGATGACATCCAACTGTACATCTCCTTTAAGCCCCATGAGATGTCTAAGCTGCAGCTGTTGCACAGCTGCTTAGACTCTATTAAAACCTGGATGGCTGGGAACTTTCTACAGCTGAATGAAGACAAGACTGAGATCCTCATCTGTGCCCCAGACAAGCTGGTTCCCAAAGTAAAAGACTCTTGGTCAGCTTGCTTCTCACACCAAATACTATGTCTGGATTCTTGGTTTGAACTTTTATCCAGCTCTCACCCTGGATTCTCATGTCAGCTCTCTTGTTCGCTCCTCCTTCTTCCATCTCAGGAACATTGCTAAGCTGAGTCCCATTTTGTCCCGCTCAACTTGAGATTGTTATCCACACCTTCATCTCCTCTGGCTCGGGCATCTGTTTCGGATGCCTCCTTGATGAAGTTTTCCGGGCATGTCCAGTCAGAGAGGAGACCCAGGTCATGCTGGAGGCACTATGTTTCTCGGCTGTCCAGAGAATGCCATGGGATTCCCCGGGAGGAGCTGCCCCAAGTGGCTGGGAAGAGAGAAGTGTGGGCCTCTCTTCTTAGGCTACTGCCGCCGCGACCCGACCCCGGATACGCAGATGAAATTGGATAGATGGATGGCCATACATAGGTGAAACACTTAACTTATCCCAGAGTGCATGGTTTGTGTTTGGGAAAATAATCTACATGGCTCTGGGGGACAAAATCCTGTCATTGCATTGGTGTGATCTCCATGCCCCTCACAAAATGCAACCTAGTCTGTAGCTTCCAGTTACTTAAGCCATCTGTGACACCTTTCTAACTAATTAGACATTTATTATGAGAAATTCATAGTAGAAAGACTCCATGACACATACCTTAATATTATATGAATTTGATTATGTAATAATGTTATTATTAATATAAATCATAATATGATTTCAGACTCAAAGCTGTCAAGAGTCACCATCTGATTGTATTCACTAGTTTAGAGTTCTGTTTTTTTAATAATAAAATCTGGATATTATATTTATAAATAAAATAAACTTTCAGTGTCTTTTCTTTACTCATGTTATCAACCCCTATGGTAGGGGTAGACAACTCCCTTCCCTGAGGGCTAGTATCTAGCATGTTTTTGTCTCCCTGTTTCAACTAAACTGATTTGAATCAGCAGGTGGTTAACAAGTTGATGAGCTGCTGAACTGGTGAATCAACTGTGCTGGAGTAGGCAAACAACTGAAACA
The DNA here is from genome assembly GCA_006937985.1 of Aphyosemion australe. Lineage (NCBI taxonomy): Eukaryota > Metazoa > Chordata > Actinopteri > Cyprinodontiformes > Nothobranchiidae > Aphyosemion > Aphyosemion australe. The sequence continues at coordinate 113,718 of SSNS01000764.1, read as the reverse complement.
GGCTTGATACCTGCCCTCGGGGAAGGTAGTTATCTACCCCTGTCCTATGGTTTCCAGAGTCCCGTCAGCATATGCGGAAAGTGCTTGTTTTAAGATCTGTGAGCTAGAGAAGTTGGCTGGGAAGGCTGCTGTCACTAGACTTGACTGAAAAGTAGCTCCAGATTTTTGTCATATTTCATGGACACACTATTTCATCAACAATTGTTTATCATTAACTTGCACAATCCTTGTCTTCCTGCTTCAGATTCATCTGAGGAGAGCGTCACTGCATCTGCTGGAAAATCAGCCAAAGGTAACAAATGTCTAGAATGAATATGGTATACATTTTAAATGGTAAATGGCCTGTAATTTTGATATAGCGCCTTCCAGAGTCCTAGAACCCCCAATGCGCTTTACAACACTATCAGTCATTCACCCATTCACGCACACATTCACATCCTGGTGGTGACGAGCTACAATGTAGCTACAGCCAAAAGGATATCCCTGTGGCCAAGCATCCCAGGCGCATGATCAATTGGGATACATTGACAGCATGCTCACACTGTCACATCTTCCCCCCTCCTTCCACAAGCACGTCCCCGTGCTCCCGTGCAGGGTTCCACAAACCCCACATCCATGGACCAACCTCACAGTTCTACATGGATCCTGCCAACAACGCCAATTGTGGCAAGGTGGAGAAACGAGGGCCCGGGCGGGATTCGAACCTCAGACCCCCAGGTGAGAGTCATGCGCATTAACCAGTCAGCCAAGGGGTCCCTCATTTGTCCACCTTGCCACACTAATATTCTGAGATACTGAATTTGGGATTTTCATTAGTTGTCAGTTTTAATCATCAAAATTAAAACAAAAATAAACATTTGAAATTTATCAGGCAGTGTAATAAATGTAGTGTACAAGTTTTAATAATTGAATAGAATTGCTGAAATAAATCAAATTTGTCACGATATTCTAATTTTATGACTAGAATCTGAATTTCACATCAAAGGCTGCTGTCACTAGACTTGACTAAAAAGTAGCTCCTGATTTGTGTCGTATTTCATAGACACACTATTTCATTAACAATTGTTTATCATTAACTTGCACAATCCTTGTCTCCCTGCTTCAGATTCATCTGAGGAGGGCGTCACTGCATCTGCTGGAAAATCAGCCAAAGGTAACAAATGTCTAGAATGAATATTGTATACATTTTAAATGGTAAATGGCCTGTATTTGATATAGCGCCTTCCAGAGTCCTAGAACTCCCCAATGCCCTTTACAACACTATCAGTCATTCACCCATTCGCGCACACATTCACACCCTGGTGGTGACGAGCTACATCGTAGCTACAGCTGCCCTGGGGTGCACTGACGGAGGCAAGTCTGCCATACACTGGCGCCACCGGTCCCTCCAACCACCACCAGCAGGCAATGTTAGGTTACGTGTCTTGCCCAAAGACACAACGACAGTGACAGACTGAGCGGGGAGGCGAACCTGCAACCTTCCGATTGCAGAATTAGAATGAATATTGTATCCATTTTAGCAAATATTTTGGCATCAGATATCTAAAGCAACAACTGAAAAGGTTTAAAGTTTAAAAGCATGCTTTGAAAGTATTTTTTAAAACAAAGAAAATATCTGCACATAATTTATATCTGTTAGATTTCATTTTGTTTCTTTGTGAATAAGGCAAGGAAATCATAAAAATTTTGTCTCTCGCTGTTTTGATTTCAGTCAACATCAGAAGGGGCTTATGCACGGAGGCCATGGAGCACCAAGGAAGTCAACGATGTGATAAAGCACTTTAAAACCCACATAGTAAAAGCCCACTTGGCCACAAAAGGAGAATGTGAGCTGTGCAAAAAGAGTGAGCACCCAGTTTTAAAAGAGCGTACATGGCAAAACATCAGGGATTTTGTGAGGAACAAGGGACTTGCTTTCAAGCGTAAGCAAACCTATTGATTGGTTGGTTTGCTGTTGTTCTTGGTATTAAAAGCCGAGTTGGCAGAGTTGTGTGGGGGGGGGGGGTTGGTTGGTTGGTTTGTTCTTGGTATCAAATTTAGGTCATTGTTTATTGGCACTTTGCATACACACAAAATCTGTCCAAGTTTTATTCTGTTCAAACTGTATGCAAGTTTTGTGGGGTTTTTTACAATTAACTGATTGTATTTTAGCTTCATTGCAGACAAGTGATTACAAGTTGTTTATTTGCCCCAAACTGTTGGGAATGTTATTTTAAAAATAGAGCATATATAATTTGCCGAATATCTATTTAATATATAAAAAATAAACTAATGTATTTTGTTATTGCTACTGCAATTTGTACATTCTAAAAGGGTTCCTTCAGAGCTTTCCTTTTTCACTTTAATAAAAACAAATTAAATAATTTCAGTTGCATACTTCTTATTAATTTTTAGAAATTTGTCTTTTTCAAGTATTTAATGTTCTTTAGCTTTAAAGACTATGGATCCTATTTCAGTTTTTATGAGAGGTGGGAGTTGGATATGGAAACTTCATTAGGCCCTCAGAGAAGTATACAACCAATAGCCATGCTAACTCACTGCCATTTTAAAATGGAATAAAATAGAAATGTCCTTTATTGTCTGTCGGGGAAATTTGGTTTAACATCAGCAAAACTGATTGACAGCATCAAGTAAGATTCAAAACAAACAAAGCATAAACAAAAGGCTTTAAAGTGAACAAAAAACATGCAAAAAGAAAAACATTTAAAAGATTTCATCCATCAGTCCATTTTCCTCCGCTTATCCAGGATCGGGTCGCAGGGGCAGCAGCCAAAGCAGAGAGGCCCAGACTTCCTTCTCCCAGGTCACTTGGGCCAGCTCCTTCAAGGAATCCCAAGGTTTTCCCAGTCCAGCCATGAACCATAGTCCCTACATTGTTTTGTCTGTCTTCCTTTAGGTCTCTACCTGGTTGTATCCGAAATCTCATTCTTTTGGTCACTACCCAAAGCTCGTGACTATAAATGAGAGTTGGAATGTAGAGTTCCAGTTAATCGAAAGCTTCATCTTCTGACTCAGCTCTCCCTTCACCACAACAGACCGGTACAACGCTCGCATCACTAGACACAGCACCAATCTGCCTATCAGTCTCTGCTTTATTTTTTTCCACTAATTTGTGAGCAAAACCTTGAGATACTTAAAATCCTCCACTTGGGGGAAGAACCTCATACTTGACCCGGAGAAGGGATTCTACCCTTTTCTGACTCGGGACTAGTGTTGTCAAAAGAACCGGTACTTCGGTACCAACCCAGTACTACAAAAATGTAAACGTCACGGTACCAAGATTTCGTAGGTACCGGTAGTACCGAGGACCCGTCTAAACCCGGATCCTTGATGCGCATGATTTGCGCATTCACTGGGCGCGTGCAGTCGCTTCTAAAGCAACACCGCAGAACACAGTCATGGCAAGCGGTGGACCAGCTGATGTGGTAAATAAAGTTCATTCACGGAGAACCCTAGCCCCGCTCTCACGGCAAATCCCGCCCCGCTCTCACGGAAAACCCTGGTCAGCTCTCACGGAAAACTCGGCCCTGCTGTCACGGAGACCGAGACCGGAGAGACTTGACAGGATGTCCAGACAGACCCCTGAATCCCTCTGTCAGCGCTTGTCATCAGGAACGTCCTGACACGACGCTCACCTCCGCTGATCAGTGACGTAGGAGGCGGATTTAATGCGACATGACCGTTCAGACTAGTCGCTTTAAAAAAATTTGCATATGTGTCAGAATCAGTACTACATAGAGTGGTGTGAATACACCATCGTCTTTATTAACTATTTAAATCTCCTATACGTTTAATTAGGGTAACAAATAAACAAACAGGATGACATAAAGGCGTTGACTGCTCACAGACCAGAGTTTTTCTTTTTTTAATGATTGTAACGTGTATCCAAAAGATGAACAACAATGTATGGCTCAGTCAGTGTTTATGTCCTTAAAATCAGTTTGTCAAAAAAGTTGTTCTAACTAGAGGTTCTAGTCTGGATAACTGGCAGGTTTACAAAAATATATGAACAAAAACACATTTTGATTAAATAAAAGTGCATTAAAAACATGTTATGATAGTACAATAATAATTCAGTTCATTTTTCTTATATACAGCACTGATTCACAAAAGATACCATCTCAAAGCACTTTACAGGAAAATTAATGTTTTTATTGGTAAATTTAGTCTAAATAAAATTTTTGTTTGGTACCGAAATTGGTACCGAGAACCGTGGATTTTCACTGGTACCGGTACCGAATACTGAAATTTTGGTAACGTGACAACACTACTCGGGACCATGGTCTCTGATTTGAAGAAACTGATTCTCATCCCAGCTGCTTTACACTCTGCTGCAAACTGCTCCAGTGAGAGATTATGGTCTGATGAACTAAACAGGACCACATCATTTGCAAACAGCAGAGTTCTGATCCTTAGGGCACCAAAATGAAACCCCTCAACATCCTGGCTGAGCCTAGAATTCCTGTCCATAAGAGTTATGAACAGAAAAGAGCAGCCTATTACCCCATACCTTTGAAGTACCCCCAACAGGGATCTCAAGGGACATGGCTGAATGCCTTCTCCAAGTCTACAAAACATGTTTACAGGGAGTGAGGGCATGAATGGAAAACTGCAATCAAGATTTGAATGAGTGCAAATACTATAAAAGAAACTGCAATTATCAAAAGGAAGTAGTGATGCAAAACTGTTTACTGGTTCAGTTAGGATTTACTAACACCAAAGTTCCTAACAGCTACTGGGAGGAGGGCCTTAAAATAACATTCCGTTGTGCACCTTGGATGCAGCAGTCTGTCACTGAAGGAGTTCTCCAGCTCCACACAGCTTCATGAACGGGGTAGGAGACACCGTCTTACCAGTGATATTATTTTTGCTAGAATCCTTCGGTCTCCGGCACTGGAATTGAGGGGACATCCTAGGACAGAACTAGCTTTATAAATTAGCTTACCTAATCTCTTCCTCTCAGCCACGGTTGAGCTTCTGCCCCAACAAACCACACCATCAAAGATGAGTGATGTGACCAACTACTCAACAAAGGTCCTTAGGAGCATCCCCTGCATTCCAACACCCCTTTTCCATCAAAACTACTTGGCATGACTCTGATGGGTTCATTTAAGTTGGACAACCTTCTTCAACAGCATGGTTTATTATTTTCCCCAAATGTCTTATTACCTGCTTCATTGTGGTTCATAGCCTACCAAGCTGTTAAGAAAACACGTCAATGGCTGTCATCACTGATTGGCTAGAGGGTGGAGGCACTAGCCTCTTTCATAAAACAATACCACCAATTTGCTGCAAAGCTGAGGCAGCATCAGAGAGCCTGTGGTCTAAGTGGTCAAACTGTGGCCATAATGTAGCACAATCATGCTTTTCAAAAAAAGATTATGCAATAGTGATATAAAGAGGGTGTGGGCGCATTCTCTGCACTGACATGGACATGCTTTTGTCTTGGATGTAGCATGCTTTTCATTGTGACTGAAGCCACGCTCCTTAAGTTTTTTTTCAAGAGCCGCTCTAAAAGGTTACTGTCCCTCACATTCTCAGAGATCTGTGCTTCAGCTTTAATGGCGAGAAGCTCCCATGTCTCTGCACCACTCCAGTTTGCCATCTAAGGTGACATGTTTAGAAAATTGAAAATTTCTTCCCATGTTTAATTTTCAATATTGTAGCTAGCCGGGGCTTAGCAGACATTCCACACGTGATCATGACACCATCCTCCATTGCACCAATGTGTAATCTTCATTCGCAAGTCCAGCGGTAATATTACTATCAAGCTTGACAGCACAAAAGATGCAAAAGTCCCACATCGCCTTTCCGCCGCAGTGCTTTTATAAGGCACACAGTGGCGGCAGTACTATGCTGTTTTGCAAGCATGTTGTGTCTTATGACAGCGGCTAATGGTTGTTCAGAGCTTGCTGCCTGCAGCTGTTTTTGGATTCAGAGTATGACAAAAAGCCAGTGATAGAGCAGAATGTTCAACATCACCACCATTGTTGTGTTTTTGCTATACCTACAGATCACCTTGCACTGTTTACTTATCTCGTGCTGTTTTGGTGTTGCATAAGGATCATGACCAATCTCCACCCTGTTCGCAGTATGACATGTGCACCTACTAGAGCCATGTCAGCAGCTCAAGGTTAAGGATTCTGAACTGCATTTTAGCTGCTCCTAAAGCTTGGTTTATGGTTGACGCGTCCGCGTGGCCAAATTACATCATTTTAGCAACCACACCCCTCAGCATGGCCTCTGCGCATCCAAAACTTTCCGCACCGCGCACCCTGGAAAATTTTCAACCATGCGGACAGTCCCGCGTGAAAAAATGTGGCGGACTGGCAAGAGCTCGTAGTGGCGGAGGTTCATAAATACAAACATCTCTATGATTCGGCCCATAAAGATCACCGTGATCAAAATATTGTTCTAAATTTGTGGAGAGAAATCGCTGTCACACTTGAAAACGATGAGGAAGCAGTAAAAAAAATGTAAAACTGTGATTTCTACTTCTACTTCTACTATGGTGTAGTGTTGGATGCATGCCGTAGAGCCCTATGCACCCCCCAGTCTGGGAGAATATTGGCTCACAGCGGAGACAAGCCGCAGAAGGTAGGAAGGAACCATAAACGCAAGTTCATTTCTGCACAGAATGTACATGCGTATAAGAATAGTGTACAAGACTGCACTCTTCTGGATTGATATTGTTCTTAGAGTCAGCCAGTCTCTCTCTACCAGTTTGGTGGTCACACCACCATCTTACCTGGAAGACCTTAACTTTCCACAACTTGTCTATTTCCTCTCTGACACCTTTGTATTTGGATTGTGTGTAGGGCTGGGCGATATGGACCAAAACTTATATCTCAATATATTTTAGATGAATTCCGATATACGATATATATCTCGATATTTTTCCTCCTGTAAAATATTTACAAGTTAACGCCCTTCAAGCTGTCTTTAGAAATTTTATACATAAATTAATCAGCAGATTAAATGCATAAAATGTATTGATTCTTGTCCAACATTAACCTTAGTGCCATTCTCCATCAGTCTGAGCTTTAGAAACACTGGTACAGCTGTCTGTTAACACACACGTAGGTTATATCTTTATGTGTTTTACATGGTTCATTTTTATACTGGATTTGTTACCGTTTAATGTAAACTGGACCTTGAGTCTGTAATAATATCTTTCTATCTCAGATATAGCTAGAGATAGGTGTCTCAAATGTCCCACAGACACTTTTATTATATATTTATAGTTAATAGAATATAATAGAATAGACTTTATTAACCCCACAGTGGGGAAATTAACTTGTTACAGCAGCCTATAAACTTAGAGAAAGAAGAAAGGTAATAAAGTACAGTTAAACACATAAGCAGTAAGCTATTATTGTAACTGTAAATGTAATGTAACATCATTTAAATTGTAGAGGTGGCTCATATATCCTATCATTCACAATATTAACAGTAACTATTTCTTGTCCAGCGAAAATAATCTATCATGTTAAGCTAAATTCATGATGTAATTGCATCAACTACTCAGAGGATTACAGTCACGTGGCTCATGCAGCACAGAGTTATTAAAAGTTATTAAGGCAAACATGGCAGCATTATCACATTATTGACTCATATCAGCGATCGTAATGACTCGGGCTCTGGTGGCTCTTTTATGGGTATTTATTTAGGGCTACTGTCGGCGTAACCCACGCCTTACAAACTTTTAACTTGTTTTGTGCGTTCATTCTGTGCGTTTCTTCATATATCACTTGGTTCTTTAACAGAGAAAAGATAGTTTTACCTTTCTTGCTGACGTTTCGACCACCAGGTCATCCTCACAGCCGCTGTCGGTGGCTTCCTTCTCTGTTTATCCGAAGTGAAGCCGCCGACAGCGACTTAGCTCTGAGGATGACCACAGCTGGTGGTCGAAACGTCAGCAAGAAAGGTAAAACTATCTTTTCTCTGTGTTAAAAAAAGAACCAAGTGATATATAAACTCTTAACTTTTTCAACAGAATCGCTAGTAACAAAGCAGCTTCCTAGCGTAACAAAACGGCGAAAACCGGAACTACTTCTCCTGCCCACTGAATTCCCTTTCAAAATAAAATGTTAACCCGCAACATGAGTCTTCAAACCATTACAAATGCCTGAGGTAATTTGGCCACTGCGGCTCGCCGTACCTGTTTACAATGGAGGGGTTTGGCCCATCTTCACATAAGCAGGATAAACAGAGCTGTGTCGGGACGGGAGCTACGGTGCAACAGCTCGCTGAAACATGAACAAACGTCCTCAAATAATTAAAAACCACTAAGCCAAATGTAAAGCTTAGAGCAGAACATTGACCCTGAGGTTTCCTGATTAAGTAGACGCTTGAGAATACATGTAATGACCGCTTAGAGACGGCGCAAGCTAGCCGCTAGCGGCTAGCTTGCTCCGCAGCTTGACTAGTTATATCGATATTAAGATATAACGTCATTTTATATCTTCTTTTACATTTTTATAGATATTTTAAAAATATCGATATATCGCCCAGCCCTAATTGTGTGTAATGGTCTCATAATGTTTAAAAGTCCCCTTAAACCAGTGGTTCTCAAATACTTTCGGTGAAGCCCCCCTAGGATATATCAATTTTATCACGCCCCCCTCTCACTGTGCGGGGGCTGTCNATAAGAGAAGGGGTAGGGGGTTGCACAATATTTATTGTGTACAGAAAGATTGTTTTATGGATATCTGGAATGTTAATTTCTGCTAGGAACAATAGAATTATAGATATCTGAATACATATCCAGTCTGCTTAAATGTTAAAACGGCTTGCCATACTAACGCGCTGATAGTTTGTCGGCGAATGTCAGGCAGGGAAAGTGCGGGGGAACGATCTTGATGCCAGAGCAGGGGTGAGAGTGTGGTATAAATAAAACTGCCTTGCCTTGCCTCTGTGAGGCAAAAGTCCAGAACCTCGTTAGCCTCTTCAGCAGCTCCATAGAGACATCTGATTACGCACAAGCAGGTGACCATCAGGTTTACGCGGAGCAGAAAGAATGTGCGTTGACATACTTATTGTGTTCCCCAGATGAAGGGAAAGGTGTGTCCCTGTAAACCACCAAAATGTCATAGTGGTTTCATAAACCATAAATGCACACGTGTGTGTGTTTGTGTGTGTGTGTGTGTGTGTGTGTGTGTGTGTGTGTGCGCGCGCGCGTGTCTTTCTGTCTATCTTTCTGTGTGTCTGTCTGTCAGTGTGTCTGCCTGTATCTGTCTGACCCCAGAAGCCAGTAAAAAGGTGGGAAAGCACAGCTGCTCCATCCCTTCTCCCTGATTGGCTTAGGGTTTTCAAATTTCTGCTGTCTAATCAGACATACACACCCACACATATTATACCTTAAATCGTTCAGCTAGGTCTAAGGAACCCAGTGCCCCCCCCCCACCCCCTCATCCCTGCTTTCTGATTGGCTGAGACAATGCAAGCTTCTTCTTGGTTAACAGAAATACTCGCCCACACATATACATCAAATCGATCGGCTTGGTCTCAAGAACCCAGCCTGCTCTCTGACTGGCCGAGAAAGTTCAAGATTTTTCCGGGTTAACAGAATTATGCACCCAGACATGTTATACACCAATAGAGCTTTCTACAGTAGCTAAAAATAGATTGCCGCAAAGCACTCTGGGAAATACGGTCATACAAACAATCTACATTTTAGTATTGATTCCTATGGGTCTGAGTCGCTCGATCTAGCTAAAGTTATTTTTTCGTCTCCTAAAGATTTTCAAACAGCAAGGAACTTAACGCTGCTGCTGGGGGAGGTGCTAATCAGACTCTAGACGCCCAGATCGGATGTTGGAGAGGACTTTTTATCCCTTTTCCAAAGCCGGTAAAGTCAATAGTATAACGCTGCAGACCCGGAGACGCCAGTTTCAGGCCGACACCACGTGAAACAGCTGGTAAGCTACACGGGCTAAGCTAAAGACAGAAGAAGCAAAGCGGTGGTAGTTTTTAAGTTGGACGAGCGGATTTTAACTGTGTGGAGCAGATCAAGAAAAGCACATATATTTGTTACTTACATCTTCCTAGAGGGGAAAGTCCTACATCCGAGAATGACCAGCCGCCCGTCGTAACGACGCTCTCAGTCGTGGGGTTACCCAGGAGGAGCAGTGGAGAATTAATGCAGGACGCAGCGTTGTTAACGGAGAGTTAGAGGCAGCGTTGTTAACGGAGAGTAGACGCAGCGTTGTTAACGGAGAGTTAGAGGCAGCGTTGTTAACGGAGAGTAGACGCAGCGTTGTTAACGGAGAGTAGAGGCAGCGGTGTTAACGGAGAGTGGAGGCAGCGGTGTTAACGGAGAGTTAGAGGCAGCGTTGTTAACAGAGAGTGGAGGCAGCGTTGTTAACGGAGAGTTAGAGGCAGCGTTGTTAACAGAGAGTGGAGGCAGCGGTGTTAACGGAGAGTGGAGGCAGCGTTGTTAACGGAGAGTTAGAGGCAGCGTTGTTAACAGAGAGTGGAGGCAGTGGTGTTAACGGAGGAGAGTTAACAAGGAGGCAGCGTTGTTAACGGAGAGTTAGAGGCAGCGTTGTTAACGGAGGAGAGTTAACAAGGAGGCAGCGCTCCAGCTGAACGTCTGGGCCAAACAGCATGTCCACCCAAACGTCCACGAAAAAGTCTTTTGACCAGAGGTGAGTGGAATATAAAAAGTAGGGACACAAATGATAACCTGACAGTTAAAAAACTACCTTGAGAAAATGTTACTTGAGCACTGTGAGTAATGAACTTATTTTTATATTACTCAAGAAGGAGCCGTGATGGGAATAATGGCGTTTAAAACAACAGCGCTGCTAGCGAGAGTTAGTTTTTACTTTCACTTTCATTTGAGCTAGCGCTTCAGTTCTGGTGATCGATAATTAGCAGGGTCACCATCAAGAAAAGCTCTCTGGTATGTTTTTATTTTGTTAAAACAACTTCCTCCATTTTATGCCTTCATATCGATGTCAAAACGCTCTGAAACTGTATATTTTCTAGGGGTGGGTGCATTTCATCGATGTGGCGATGCATCGCAAAGCTTCACGTGAGGATTCAGAATCGATTAATGAACGTCGATGCTTAAAAAAAAAAATAACGTAAAAGCTTTGTTGCAAAGCCGGTACTAAAAAAAAATACACGTAACCGGAGCCTTAACAAATGTAAGTTATTTGTTTTTGTGTAAGGAACATGCTTTTTACTGGCGCACAATGTGGTAATCTAGGTGCTGTGGAGGAAAATAGAGGAACCAGCAGAAACGGTCCAAAGTTTGGGATCTATCGCGCAGCTACGGGCAGATTGGCTAATGCTAACTAAGCTAGCGGATAGCAGACTCACGCCGTGGGTTCCAAAGAACACGATGATCTTGGAACTAAGAATGACTAAACTCTACAAGTGGAAGAAAAGTCCCACCATCCTGTTTATTCTTAGCTGTCTGCAGCGCTATGGAGCAGAGCCACAGCAGCTACCGGGACTCACGTTGTTGTTGTTGCTACGAGATTGCGCAACACACCGCTCCTGGCCTATGGCAAGCCGTTGTAGTATGTAATTCACAAACACTTTTATCTGTGAACGTAATTTAAACTGGATTATTGCCAACCTGTACATTATAGACATGCCACCATTACATTGTTACCAGTAGAAATGAAATGATATTCAATATCTCAAAAGCTGTGAGACAGTTGAGGTGATAACACGTTGTTTTGCATGTTATTGAACTGTTTTCTAATAATGTTCTGTTGTTACATAAAGTAAAGGCAGGAGAGAAAAAATGTTTCCCTAGCAGGTTTTAAATGTTTAAAGCTTTCCCTGATCGAAGTTAAGTTGGTCAGAGTGCAAATATTTACACAAGTCATACAGTCATAAAATAAGATTTTGTCTTTGAAAAATAGTTAAATGTAAAAAAAAAAGTATTTACTTACTGAGAGTAGTTTTAGAGGAACTGAGTTAATTGATAGGTTATTTATTTACAAATGTAGACAAAGAAGAAATCAATCTCATATGAAAAAAACATTAAAAATGTCAATAATCGAAGAATCATGGCACCAGTAATCGAATCGAACCAACAACCATTATAATCGAAGAATCGAAGCTCCCATAATCGAAATCGAATCGAATCGTGAAGTACCCTTTTTGGAACACCCCTAATATTTTCTATTGTTAATGCGGCTTATCAGTATGACCCTTCCCAGCAGCCTTTGCGTAGTGACGTCAACTGTAGAATACCCTATTCGATCAGCTTGGACTCAGGAAACCAGCCGTTCACCATCCCTGGTCTATGATTGGCTGAGAGAGTTTTGAAACTTCAAAGTTCATTTTCTGCTCGTTCTAACAGTTTATTTTTTATCTCATTCTGTTAACTTTGACAATTGAACTCATTTTCAACTTCAGTTCTAATGCATGTTCATCTATCAGTTTCAGCTGCTAAATTCACAGTTCAGCTAATTGTGAAAATGTAACTATTAAACTATTCCTACTCAAATACCAGCTGTTAAAACATTTCAGCTGTCCAGTTTTTTAAACTGTGTACTGAGATTTCAGTTTTCTGATGTTTAGAACTGTTTTCTCTTTTCTCCACTTACTTATTTGGCTTTATTACACTTGTTAGTGATTTTTTTGCTCTTAAATCTTTAAATCTTTTCAGCTAATTTTTACAATTAAGCTAAATTTTCGCAGCAGAAAACTGCTTATTTCAGTTCAGCTACTCAGCATCTTCAGCTATCAGTTTTAAAATTCAGCATATCCTGCTAATTTCACAATTCAACTAATTGTGAAAACTACATACACTCAAATATGAGCTGTTTAAACATTTTAGCTGCTCAGTTTTTTAAACTATGTTTAGAGATTTCAGTTTTCTGCTGTTTAGGATTTTTTCTCTATTCTCTACTTACTTTTCGGGCTTTTTAAAACTTTTTAGCATTTTTTGCTCCTAAATCTTCAAATACATTCAGCACATTTTGACAATTAAGCTTAGTTTTAGCTTCAATTCAGCAGTTTCAGCTATCGTATTCAGCAATAAAGCATTCAAACGAATTTCTGCAAGAAATGCAATTTATCTAGTTTACCAGTAGATTCTAGCCCATAAACATACTTGTTATCAATAGCGATATCATTATTATCATGAGCTAAATAGCACAACTCACTACTTACCTGAGCAAAAACAAGACGACAGTCATTTACAGCTTCTCAGGATCATTAAATGGTTAACCCAACCTGAAATAAAATATTTGATACGAGGTATGCAGCACGAGGTAGTTTGTTGTGTCGATCGCTTCAACACTGGGTAAATCCTCCAGAGAGTATGAAAACTCCGACTTTTTTTTAACTATATGAGTCATAACCTACATGAAGATGTATTTTTTCGTGATATCGCGTCTGTGCCAGTCCATTAAATGCCTTACTTTGTTCGCTTTCCTCCATCGTGATGTTTTGTACTGAAGCAAAACACTTCCTGACCCGTGTTTGAGTTTCGCACGACTTCCGGGTCACATGAGTGAAACCCAGCAATAAGACCCGTTGTAGGCGAGCATATATTGAAAGCTCTTCAGCGATTGGCTAATCCGAGAATGGCTCATCCTATGGCACCCTTAAAGGCCTGCACCTATACTAATAGAATCTGGAGTTCCAATACATAACCGTTTCTAGCGGACGAGGATGGAACTGCAGTTTTCATCACTTCCAGGTTGGCCGGCCAAAATTGCAGCTTGGACTAAACCAGTCTTTAAGCTGGGTGTAGCTGCAGTTATAGGTAGGTTGGACGAGTAGGAACATGTTATTAGAATAAAGTCCTGTGTGTGTGTGCGTGTGTGCGTGTTAAAGTTAAAGTCCCAAGTCATCATCACACAATGGTGAAATTACATCTCCGCATGTGACCCATCCCCATGGTGGGGAGCGGTGAGCTGCAGCTGTGAGCTGCAGCTGTGGCCGCGCTCGGGAACTATTTGGTGGTTTAACCCCCCAATCCAACCCCTTAGTGCTGAGTGTCAAGCGAGGAGGCATTGGGTCCCATTTTTTCAAAGTCTTTGGTATGACCCGACCGGGATTCGAACCCCGATCTACACACTACCACTAGACCACCGGAGCTGGTGTGTGTGTGTGTGTGTGTGCGTGTGTGTGTGTGTGTGTGTGTGTGTAACCTATTGACTTAATTCACCTTGTGTGAGATCACCCAGGGTGTTTCTGCTGCTGAGACCCTGTGGACTCAGAACCAGACCAGAGCAGTAGGACAATGGTTAAACCAGTAAAATCATCAAATATCGAGTCACAGCAGAAAAAATGAACGAAAGAAAGTGAAAGGTGTGGACCATACGGTCGCATTAAAAAGAGCAGGTCCCGGTCCGGACCGGAACCGCTGCTCTCAGCCCATCAGAAGGAGAAGATGAGGTGTTTACCTGCTGCTGATGCGGAGCCGCGGATCTGAACCAGCTCCTTCGTCGGGATGCTGCTCAGACACTCTTCCTCTCTCTCGCTAGATCATCGGCTCTCATCTCTTCTTTCTTTGACTCACCTTCTGCTCCCGTCTCACCATCAAGTCCGCGTAAAACACGACAACTGCTTCCGGTCAGGTCCAGCCGTTATTGTCTGACGTCACTGACTCGATGAATCCACTGCCTCCGTCTCTGGTGCGTAAATGTGCTGCTGCTCTCAGAGTGGCTCCGTTTAGAAGGCTTCCTGCAGAACCTTCACAATATTTATTGTTTTATTTCGTATTAATATATTTAGCATGAGTTTGTTATAATCGGTGTAACATCAATGACTTTATACTGAAAGTAACATCGAGAGACTTCCGGTACGGTCCCAGTCTACTTGACTCGGCTCGTCCGTCTGTTAGTGGTTCCGCATCATTTATTCACCAGCGGACGGATCAGGGCGCGGCTTGGGCGGAGTTTGGACTTGATTCTGGTCGTATTCTCGCTCAGAACTATGACTGATGTAAGCTTTACGGGCTTGTTTCAAAGCTTACATCAAAACCTCCTGAAGTGAATGATTAAAGTGATGGTTCTGCAACATCCTGCAGGTGATTCTGGTGGTTTATGTCTCTGTTGCAGATGGATCTTTCACTAGGATTAAATGCAAACACTCTGGACACATTTCACTGGTTTAAAGTGTAGGGAAGTTCCTCTTGGAGGAGAGTGTTTTTCCCTCCATCCTCCTTTACCGCTTGTCATTACTTCTAGCTGGCTCCTGTGCCTGCTGACTGGTAGGGAACCCCCACTTTAGTCTGCTTTTGTTCTGGGGCCCTGCTGTTTGAAAGCAAGACAGAAGCGAGGTGGCAGGTGGCGTCTCACTCCTCACCCCCACTCCCAGGGGTGTGATGAGGAGGAGAAGAGGGACCCTCAGCAGGAAAAGGGACTAAATTATGTGTCTGTAAATAAGCCATGACATTCAAAAACTCATAACACAAACAACATACTGAGTAGTGTTTTATTTAACATAGCTCAGTGATGATAAATGATTGCAGTGACGTTATCAGCCAGAAGTGATTTTTGATGTAGGTCACTTGAGAGATTTTACTCAGGACTGACTGGAGGAAACAAGTCTACACACTGTTTTTGAGTCTGTCATGACTAAGTTTTTTTACTGATAGGCTATGTCACAAATAAGGTCAGCAATATCTGCTGAATTGCACAGAACTCCATCTCTCATTTTGATCCCACATGCTTGAGATAAATTATATTCATGCTTACTGAGACCACTAATTGTTTGAATGCTGCTTTGCACGGTCCAACACAGAGAAACATGGCGGACTGGCAAGTGCTGGTAGCGGCAGAGGTTCGTAAATACCAAGCGGAAACCCCCCTGGCTCAGAAATGAGGCAACAGTGTTGCCAACTGCCTTCGACAGAAAGTAGCTGAGGTTCACCCAGAAAGTCACCCAGAAGTCGCCAGATGACGTCATACGCTAATTTGCATATTGATGATGTCATCACGTCAGATTGGCATTAATTTCCCCCTCAACATCTAAAATTAAATATATATATACATCTAATATATATATATATATATATATATATATATATATATATATATATATATATATATATATATATATATATATATATATATATATATATATATATATATATATATATATATAT
>SSNS01000764.1:73233-85870 GCA_006937985.1 Aphyosemion australe | reverse complement strand
ATGAGCCCTGGCATTTTCACTGTGATTGCCTCTGTAGGCCTGTAAACTCACAGAAAAGATCATGCTCGGGTCGAGCAAGCAGGCTTCCCCAGTGTCCTCCAGAGGCAGCGTAATGCTTGATGACGTCATGCGCGCTCACGCGCCAGCAGCGTTTGTTTGCTAGCTGTAGCTTAGCGGTAGAGCGAGAGGTGGTTTTGGTAGCTCTGATTCAGCCAAGAACAAGAAGAGAGCTGCTTCAAGCACCAGCGAAACTCCAGCCCAGACCCCAAACAAGACAAAGAACCCAAGAGTTTATTCCAGCGCGACAAAAAGGGCAAAACTCCAGTCTGGTCGCCGAAGGCAAAGAACGAAAATAAACATCGGTCCTGCCGGCATTTGAGTAGTGGAAAATGCTGAGACAAAAGACCCGCAGTTGGCATCATTGTTGCTGGACAGGTAAGAAATTATTACTAAATACGTGTGGGGTAAGGGTTGTGGGTGCTTTCAAAGCAAACCGGGGGCTTACGTATGTCATAGTAGGAACATTTTTAGGCTGCTTGTGTAGCGTGTCTCCATCAGAGTCAGTGCTGGTCAGGATATTAATATTAGTCTGATTCTTATTTTTACCTCTCAGCGCACTGGGACTTTTTTCCAGGGTAGGATGAGTACCGGTACCATTACCGCTCATTTATTAGTGGAAATCTCAGAGATTTCTGCAAAAATATGTCCGTCTCCAAGTAAACACATTCCCCCCCAGCGCCGCTGACCCGCCCCTCCCGATATGCAGAACACACGCTACAATTTGCGCAAAGCAAAGCATTCTTTGCGCATTTGGAGAGGATGTGCACTGTGCGTACAGCTCCGTCAGCTCCCGTCAGCCCAGGCAAGAGGAGAGAGAGAAAAAAGACGAGTTATCCGACACCGTGCACGTTCCCTCAATGACTGACAACACGCAGCATCTGACCAGCGTCAGATGTGCCAACAGACAGGTGGATCCATGGAGGTGGAGAGGCACAATAGACCAGGAGCACAAGAAAGTAAAAGTCATAACCAGAGGAGTGTGTTGTTGGAGCAAAAAAGAAAAACTTAGTGGGCAAAAACATCCCAGCTTCTGTTCATGAGACAGAAGATAGGATAATTGTGTCTGGATGTGGAGAATAAATTATACAGCAGTCCTGGTTATCATGTATGAGAAGTCTTGGTAAATGCAGAAACATGCAGAGCTTTTATCATTTGATTCATAACCTATGTTTTTGTAATTGATGTTTTCTGTTTGTTTTTGTAGCATCAAATCGATGGAGCTGAAAGAACTCTTTAGATGAGGAACAAGCCAATAGTTTGGAAACAGTGTGTAAGTAACAAGTTATTCTCATAGAAATGCAATGGCTATATGTCAGGATATATAATCATGTTCTGCTGCTGTTTTTACTTCCAGACTAGAGCTGGAAAGAGAAGGAAGGAGCTTTATACCCGTATGATTCAGATTATGTACCTCCAATATCAATAAGGTATGTTTTATTATTGTTTTTTTTTAATACCGTAGTAACATCCCCACTCTCACTTTCTATTCACTGATTATATAAAATGTATTTTTCTTGTGCAATAGGTGTGCATCACAGGATTAGGTTGACCAACTTCCTTGCATTGGCCTGGATGAAGCTGACAATTATAACAATTATAATTATTATATAACAATTATAATTATTATATAGGCTAACAATTATATGTGCTATTTGAGTTTCACTCAAAATGCTAAAATTCTGCTTACAATAGTGACCTGCACAGAACCCAACTAATGCTGCTACTCTGTGTATATTTGCACATATTATTGTTGATTTTATGTTTATATTATTTCTGCATTATTTTTTGTATTCTTTTACATTTTGCACCAAAGGGAGTGGCACTCCAATTACACTGTACCCTGTACAAAATCAATAATGGCTATTCTATTCTATTCTATTCTATTCTATTCTATTCTGTATTGGACATTGCTGATTGTGTGGAGGCAGATTTGAAAGACAATTTAGAAGAGCCATCAGCAGCAGGACTGACTCAGCTGTTGTTTTCATTCAGGATTACAGCATGCATGCCTCGTGCACGAGCTTACTATTGAAGCTGCAGTTACGTTTGGCCTGAGGGGGCAATATGAAAATTTCAAAGTCCATATAGTCCCTTTAACATATGTGACTGAACGAACTGTGAGGGAATGCATAAAGATATGTTTGTTATTTAGTTTTAAAAAAGGGGCAGAAATTATAAGATTTTTCCTTCCATCTGCTCCCTTTCATTCAAGTTGTACTGTGTTTATATGTATATTGTTTTGTAGCTGTATTTTTTTTAATTGAATGAAATAAAAGGAATTTAAAAATATATATATATGTATATATACATGTACCCTTGTTTTTTATTTTTCTTCTAATTATCCTCATGAGTGATGGTGCTGCTGTGACAAGTGAATTTCCCCACTGTGGGATCAATAAAGTCTATTCTATTCTAATGCCTTAACTGTGTTACAGTATTCTTTGCATCAATGAATCAACATTTTCGTTTATGCTGATATCAGACATGAAACACCACAAGTGCTTCTATCTACTTGATGAATAATAATGGGTTATTATTCATATATTCACATATTAATATTACTATATGTTAATAAATGAATGTTTAACCTATTTTCTTAATGGATCAAGAAAAATGATTATTTCGGAGCATGTGGGGCCATTCACAGTAACGGATTCTATTTCGGGTTCTGACCCCGACCGGCGACCAGCAGACCTGCTCCTTGACTCAGATCTCCAGGTTGCAGAAAAACTGTCTGCTCCTGGTGAACCAGTGACTGATTCTTCCGCTAGTGATGTTGTTCCAGTGTCGGTACCAGATCTGCTCGGGTGCTAGATCGGCTCGGGGTCCTGCGCCTGCCGGTGACGTCACACTAGATGATTGGCTGAACGCAAGACTTACAGAAGTTATGATACCACGTTCATAAAAGTTACGGTAGCACGTTGACAATGAAGATTTTGATTGGTTTGAACAAAATTGCGGTTGTAGTCCTTGTGGTTGTAGTCCTGTAGTCCAAAAACAAACACTTTTCGGGGAAAATATGTTTGTTTTGCCGAAGGAAACGTAAAATAAAAGCAAAAATATCAATTGATAAACAGAGATCCTCAGCAGCTCTTGATTTTGATGAAAAGGGGCAAAATAAAAATAAAATAACTTTATTCAACAAATAGCAAGCAACATTTTGAATGAATGAATGGATTTAAGAACTAACAAAATATACAGAATTCCACATAAAAACAGAAATGGCTGCTAATTCTGTAAATACATTTACAATTTTTACACATATAAAAACTGTTGTGCTTTTTGGAAGTCTGGTGTTGGTTTTATGTAGTTTCACATTCTTTACAAAACTACGACAATATGGTGTTTTATTAACAAAAACAGCTATAAAGCAAATATTTAGGCGGTAAGAAACAAGACTATATTAACAAAACTGTTAAACTCTTTCCAAAACTTATGTGTGAAATCCGAGTGGATTTGCCGTAGTTTGACGTCATCATTGGCAGGCGAAGGACCCCGAGCCAATCTGGCACCCGAGCAGATCTGTACGGTGGCCCTGAAGTGCAAACTACACCAACAAATCACTAAACACAACAACAAATTGAGAAACACAAACAAATTCAGAAACACAACAGCAAAATTGAGAATCACAAAAACAAAACTAAGAATCACAAACACAAAAGTGAAATCACAAAAACAAATTAGGAATCACAAACACAAAAGTGAAATCACAAAAACAAATTAGGAATCACAAACACAAAAGTGAAATCACAAAAACAAATTACGAATCACAAACACAAAAGTGAAATCACAAAAACAAATTACGAATCACAAACACAAATTACGAATCACAAAAACAAAAGTGAAATCACAAAAACAAATTACGAATCACAAACACAAAAGTGAAATCACAAAAACAAATTACGAATCACAAACACAAAAGTGAAATCACAAAAACAAATTACGAATCACAAACACAAAAGTGAAATCGCAAAAACAAATTACGAATCACAAAAACAAATTACGAATCACAAAAGCAAATTGAGAAGCACAATTACATTAACAAAACCGGAAAGGGTAGGTACCAGTCAGCAACAGGAGACCATCACTGATTGGACGACTGAGCTGTTTGTCTTTGGAACCGGAAGTTACTCTGCCTGTAGCGCATTTCCTTTGAAGAACGATGGGATGTTTTGTCCTAACTGTGGGAAAAAGCTTGTTGAGGAGTCACCAAACTTTTGCAGCGGCAAGAGGCTTTATGACGCATCTATCATCAGAGACACTTCACTCCCATCGAGTAAGTTAATTAGCATAATAAAAGGTTCAAGCTACTTATGGATGTATTAGCCTAGCTTTAGCTGTTTCCAGACCATAGCAGACCAGAGGGTTGTTCCATGAAGCGAGCTCAGAACATCGAGGCTCATTTGAAAAAATGCATGCAGCTGTCATAATGACAGTAGTGAAGGTTTGGGGGCTGTTCTAGTGTTAACGAGAATATTACAGCAGGGTCGCTATAATATTTATGGAAAACTAATATGCATTACTTTGTTTTGACATCTATGTAGCATGTTTTAAATGGGACCAAAATGTAATGGGAGATCTTTTTTTTTCAAACACTATAAAATGTCTAAGAACAAAGCTAAATTGATTCTTAAATATTATTACCAGGTCTCAGTTTTGGATGGACTTGTTTGGAGACCTATGAGACTCTGGAAACTTCAATGGAAGCCACGAACACCAATGCTTGCTGAGATTCTGCTTCTGCTGGATTCTACAGAAAGACCTGGATGAATGCAAAGACCTCTGGAACAAACACAGGATCCAGCCAAGCAGACTTGCATCGTGTCCAGGGGGTTTCCAAACAAACTCTATCTCTTGGCTCACAGGTATTTGAGTTCTTCACAAAATGAATTAAGTTTTTAAGCTTTTGCAATTTAACAAAATGCAAAGTGTTATGTTATTCCTTAAGTTGGTTAATATATATTCATAATTTTACACATAAGTATGATACAGCAGTTTATAACCTGTCACTGCATGCGTTGATTTATACATTTCCAAATTGTCAGCAAAAAAAGTCTGATATTTCAGATTCTAATTGTAAAAAAACCTTCACTATTCTATTTTCATTTTGCAGATATGATCAGCAGCGGCAAGAGGCTTTATGACGCATATATTCTCATCCCAGCCCCACACGCCCTTAAGGCCCTGGATGTTGTGGGGCTGTGTTGGTTGATGTGGCTCTGCAATATCGCGTGGACATCGGGGGCAGTCCCACTGGACTGGCAGACCGGGGTGGTGGTCCCCCTATTTAAAAAGGGGGACCGCAGGGTGTGTTCCAACTACAGGGGGATCACACTCCTGAGCCTCCCTGGTAAGGTCTATTCAGGGGTTCTGGAGAGGAGGGTCCGTCGGATAGTCGAACCTCGGATTCAGGAGGAGCAATGCGGTTTTCGTCCTGGCCGTGGAACACTGGACCAGCTCTATACCCTTGGGGGAGTCCTGGAGGGTGCGTGGGAGTTCGCCCAACCAATCTACATGTGTTTTGTGGATTTGGAGAAGGCGTTCGACCGCGTCCCTCGGGGGGCCCTGTGGGGGGTACTCTGGGAGTATGGGGTACCAGGCCCCTTGATACGGGCTGTTAGGTCCCTGTACGACCAGTGTCAGAGCTTGGTCCGCATTGCCGGCAGTAAGTCGGGCTCGTTTCCGGTGAGAGTTGGACTCCGCCAAGGCTGCCCTTTGTCACCGATTCTGTTCATAACTTTTATGGACAGGATTTCTAGGTGCAGCCAAGGTGGTGAGGGGATCCGTTTTGGTGGCCTAAGGATCAGGTCTCTGCTTTTTGCAGATGATGTGGTCCTGTTGGCTTCGTCAGAACGTGATCTCCGGCTTTCGCTGGAGCAGTTCGCAGCCGGGTGTGAAGCAGCTGGGATGAGAATCAGCTCCTCTAAATCCGAGACCATGGTCTTGAGTCGGAAAAGGGTAGAATGCCTTCTTCAGGTCAGGGACGAGGTCCTGCCCCAAGTGGAGGAGTTTAAGTATCTCGGGGTCTTGTTCACGAGTGAGGGAAGGGTGGAGCGTGAGATCGATAGGCGGATTGGTGCTGCGTCTGCAGTGATGCGGGCGTTGTACCGGTCTGTTGTGGTGAAGAGAGAGCTGAGCCGAAAGGCAAAGCTCTCAATTTACCGGTCGATCTACGTTCCTACCCTCACCTGTGGTCACGAGCTTTGGGTAGTGACCGAAAGAACGAGATCGCGGATACAAGCGGCCGAAATGAGTTTTCTTCGCAGGGTGGCTGGACTCTCCCTTAGAGATAGGGTGAGAAGCTCGGCCATCCGGGAGGGGCTCGGAGTAGACCCGCTGCTCCTCCACATCGAGAGGAGCCAGTTGAGGTGGCTGGAAGACCTTATGTACCTGTGACCCTCAAACAGGTGCTCCCCTGTGATGCTCTTCTGGACACCGGTTCTGACTTTGCTCTCGAGTCCCATTCTCCTCTTGACTGCCTCGGTCTAGCTGCCGGATGTGGAGGTCGACCACCAGACCTCATTTCTTCTTGTGGTGTGTTATAGAATTTCTATGTCCTGTACTGCTGCTCTATTTCCTTTGCTCCTCATCTCACACACACACACATACACATCATGTAAACACACCCACTACCTTATCTCACACTTTAAATAAACTCTGTTGGCAGCCGCTCGGGGCAGACTACACTCTGTCCTGAGTTGGTCTGCCACCCTTTGCAAACGGTTATATGTGTGGTTCATTTGTCTCTCTTATCTCCTCAGTTCCGGGTAGTTAGGTTGATTGAGAAAATCCCTAACATAAATTGGTCCTTCGAGCGGAGCCTGGGGGTCTTCTCTGTCGATGCCAAATGCCACCGCCGGACATTGCAGCGCACGAGCGTCTCAAACCTGGTGAAGATGGACGTCTGCTACAGGCATACAGGATGCCTCACTCTGATGATGATGATGGGTTACATGAATGTGGCCTCTTCTGTGGCCCGCCTCTCAGCACGGTTTTGGAACAGCAGCTGCCTGGGGCACTGGAGATGGAACGGAGTTTGGATCTGCAACACTGGTGGGACGGGGCTCCACCCTGCCCACAGACCAACGTGATGGACCGTCACCTGCACTCGCGGACTGTTCTGGACGTCACAGGAAGACAAGACGGAAGAGAGACTCCAGATCAGGATGGAAAATCCAGACCCATGCACCCAATCTGCACCCTGGTTTCACGGTTCCTGGGACGGAGGGACTTTGTCTGGACACACCACTGCTGGGAGGGAACTCCTGGTTTGCATCGGTCACTGCCATCGTCCGAGCAGCTCAAGTCAACGTGTCGTGCTACGTCTGCTCGCTGATACCACACTCCCTCAAAGAGTCTTCCCGACTGCGGCCTGAAGCGTTAGGTTCTGTTGATGTTTTTTGTATTCTGTATGGCTTAGCTCATCCACGACACTCCACTGACCAAAATGATCCTTGGTTGCGCACAGACACTTCTGCCACTGACACAGTGTTCATCATGGCATGACAATTTGATAAGAATCAATAGTACTGACGTTTTTGCAGAGCCCACAGGTTCACTCACACCACATAGATAGACCACACATTCAGCTAGAAACCTTGACTGCACTCACTTCCCAAGGTTTGTCGGTTCTTCCACCTTTCATGGCAGCAACCAGGAACATGTGAATGCAACACCAACTTGCTTCAAATCATCCATTATTGTCCCAGTCCCCAAAAAACCAAAGATCACTGGACTAAAAGACTACAGGCCGGTGGCACTGACATCAGTGGCCATGAAATCCTTTGAGCGCCTGGTCTTGACCCACCTCAAAAAAATCACAACCCCTCTTCTGGACCCCCTGCATTTTGCCTACAGAGCCAACAGATCTGTAGATGATGCAATCAATCTTGCCCTCCACTTCATCCTACAACACCTGGACTCCCCAGGAACCTACGCAAGGATACTGTTTGTAGACTACAGATCAGCATTTAACAGTCTGCCCAGCTCTCCTTCAGGACAAACTATCCGTGCTGAACGTGCCCGACCCCATCTGCCGGTGGATCACAGACTTTCTAACAGATAGGAGACAGCACGTGAAGCTGGGAAAAAATGTCTCAGACATCCGAATCACCAACATCGGAACCCCCCAAGGCTGCGTCCTCTCTCCTCTACTTTTCTCCCTCTACACTAACAGCTGCACCTCAAATCACCAGACGGTGAAACTGGTCAAGTTTGCCGATGACACCACCCTCATTGGCCTCATCTCAGATGGGGATGAGTCTGCATAGAGAGGAGAGGTGGAGCGCCTTGCGTCCTGGTGCAGAAATAACAACCTGGTGCTGAACGAGCAGAAGACAGTGGAGATGATTGTAGACTTCAGGAGAACACTGGCTCCACTGCCCAGCATAACCCTGACAGGCAATCAGATTTCTACAGTGAACTCCTTTCGCTTCCATGGTGGACCATGATTATGACTTGAATGTATGTTCGCACCTTGCCACCGAAACAAATTCCTAGTAGATGAGCCTCTCACCTACATGGCAATAAAACTGATTCTGATTCTGAACTCGCGCTTGACCGTCTGTTGGCCTCGGAAGGGGGCCTTTGCCATGTCGTAGGTCACGCTCTTGGTTTCAGATGTTGCGCCTTTTTCCCTGACACTGCCGGCAACATCACCGCCACCCTTACACACATGAACGACCTCTTATCTTAGATGAAAGCTGATGAGCTCAGTGTTCCAAGAGGATTCGCCTTCTGGGAATGAATGAATTCCGGTTCCTGGTACAATTTTTTACCATAATTATGACACTTTATTGCTACGATATTTGATTCCTGTCATTATTTTTCTTATTTTTCTTTCTATGTTTTCATGCTGCATTGTACCATGTATCACCTATATGGTTAATGTTTCGCTTGTTCACTGCTGTTTTGACTCACGCACCTGCTGCTCCTAATGATTTTGATATATCTGATTTGACCGGTATTCCGGTTTCCCAACTGTAATCGATGGTTTTTACTCTACGTTTTTACTGGAATGATGCTTGGGATGAAGTTCTTAGTATTGTGGTATTGATCTCTGACTGCAGCTCAGCTGCAGCTTCACATTCTGTCATTTCTCATCATGTGATCTCCTGTTGACGCTTGTTTTAAATGAATTGCTTTGCGCTGGAATTTCATGCATGTTAGGTATAAATACCTTCCAACAGGGGGGATTATGTTATAGAATTTCTATGTCCTGTACTGCTGCTCTATTTCCTTTGCTCCTCATCTCACTCACACACACACACACACACACACACACACACACACACGTGTGCATTTATGGTTTATGAAACCACTATGACTTGGTGGTGGTTTATGGGGACACACATTTCCTCATAAACAGGTAATCTGTTGAACACAAAAACTATGTCAAAATGTTTTATTTTACCCATGGAAGATAATGCTCACTTAAAAAATAAGAAAAACCTATCAGAACATACATACATGCCACTATGACATTTTGAATGGTTTATGAGACCATGACAACATGGTGGTTTGTATCCCACACACACGAATTCTTTGCATCTGGTGAACACAAAAAGTATGTCAACATGTTCTATTTTACCCATGGAAGAAAAGCCTCACTTCAAAAATAAAATAAAAACTATCAAAAAATACACACAATCATCTGTGACATTCTAAGGGCGTTATGAGACCCTGGAGGTCTGCATACCACACACGCGACGTGGTTTACGAAACCAATTTTAAATTGGCCATGAAAACCAAAAGAAAGTTTAAGTTGCTGAAATAACTAAATAAAATGATAATAGCAGTTACAAAGTCAGTATTAATCAGCTAACAACATTTAGATTTTACTTTTATAAAAATTTGCAGCACTTTAAAAGTCATGAATTACGAGACCACCAAAAATGGTCTCATAAACCAAATGGTCTCATAATGCGGGTGTGTAACCTGACAAATTGGGCTCGCAAAACATAAATGCACACACACACACACACACACACACACACACNCCTCTAAAAAAAACACTGATTAGGTTGCAAGATTAAAAACTACACCTTTATTCAAGGCAACAAAACAAACTAAATGCTATTATCTGCTATGAAAGTGACACTTTGCAATTATCTCACAGTAAAAACAGAAAACTCCTAAGGTCATGGATGTGAAGCAGCCACTTCAGCTTAAGGAGGAGAAAATCCTGCCCCGAGGCCGTGTACTCTAGATGTTCGTTTGACATTCAAACCAAAGTGTGCGGTTTTTAGAGAACCTTGACATTCTGTCTGCTGAGCTACAGTACATCTAAAGAAATGCATCACTGAGAAGTATGTTTCACGTGTCGTAAAAAGATTATTTTATAAGGAATGTGTGTCTAAATCAGGCAGCAGAAACCGTTACGATCCCAAATACCAGTTTCTTATAGAAATTACACAAACATGGTGACATTAGGATCAGAGAAGAGCAAAGGAGGGTTCAGCATGAGCTTCGCGACATGCTGAGGACATGCAAGGACAACTACAGGAGGAAACTAGAGGCCAAACTCCAACAAAACAGTGTGAGGGAGGTGTGGACAGGAATGAAGCACATCACAGGCATGAAAGGGAGGGGCAGGCAGACAGCAGGGAACCTGGACAGAGCAAACAAGTTAAACGGGTTTTTTAACAGGTTTAGCTCACCCTCTGCCACCCCCCCATTAACATCTTCAACACCAGCCCCCATCACACCCACACTGTTCCAGAAGGCCCAACCATCACTCCAGTTATCTCCTGTACAACACCTCTCCACCTGCCCCTCCCTCTCCTCTTTCTCCCCAATCAGGCCTTCCACCGAAGACATCAGCAGCACTGACCTCCACCCAGTGACAATAGGCCAGGTTAGGAGACAGCTTGAGAAATTACAGCAACGAAAAGCTGCAGGCCCTGATGGTATCACACCAAGGATCCTGAAAACCTGTGCTAGCCAGCTGTCTCCTGTACTGGCTCATCTGTACAACCTCAGCCTGAATCAGCAGAAAATCCCAGTACTGTGGAAGACGTCTTGTCTGGTTCCAGTCCCTAAAAAGTCAATGCCATCTGACCCAGCTGACTACAGACCAATTGCACTTACATCCCATGTGATGAAGGTCCTGGAGAGACTTGTTTTAGCCCAGCTGAGGCCACAGGTGAGGAAGTCACAGGACCCCCTGCAATTCGCTTACCAGCCTCACTTAGGAGTAGATGATGCCATCATTTACCTGCTGCAACGAGCCCTTGTGCATTTGGAGGGTGGAGGAGGTACTGTGAGGATCACATTTTTCGATTTCTCCAGTGCCTTCAATACTATTCAGCCTCTGATGCTGGGTGAGAAGCTGCGGGTGATGGGTGTTAGTAACGCATGGATCTCCTGGATTACTGACTACTTGACAGGTAGGCCACAGTTTGTCCGCCTGGGGAACGTCCAGTCTGATGTGGTGGTCAGTGATGTAGGGGCTCCACAGGGAACTGTGCTTTCACCTTTCCTCTTCACCTTATACACCACGGATTTTCAGTACAACTCCGAGTCGTGTTACCTGCAGAAGTTTTCAGATGACTCGGCTGTGGTGGGGTGTATAGGAGGGGGGGGGAGAGAATGAGTACAGAGCGCTGGTGGACAACTTTGTGGAGTGGTCTGAATGGAATCACCTGAGGCTTAACGTCAGTAAAACCAGGGAGATGGTGATTGACTTCAGGAAGAAGAGGACGCCTTCACAGCCACTACAGATCAGGGGGGAAGTTGTGGAAGTAGTGGAGAACTACAAGTACCTGGGTGTGGTGATTGACAATAGACTGGACTGGGCTTCAAACACGGATGCTGTGTACAAGAAGGGACTGAGCAGATTCTACTTCTTAAGGAAGCTGAGATCCTTCAATGTGTGCAGCAAGATGTTGGAGATTTTCTACCAGTCTGTGGTTGCCAGCACCATCTTATTTGCTGCTGTGTGTTGGGGCAGTAGCATCAGAGCCAGCGACAAAAACAGACTAAATAAGATCTTTAAGAAGGCTGGCTCTGTACTTGGTCTAAGACTGGATACCTTGGAGACCGTGGTGGAGAAGAGGATGCTGAATAAACTTTTATCCATCATTGACAATGACCAGCACCCCCTCCACCATACAGTAGACAGACAGAGGAGTACCTTCTCCCACAGGCTGCTACAACTCCGCTGCCGCAAGGAAAGATACAGGAAGTCTTTCCTACCGTATGCCATCACATTGTATAATAGTAACAACTAAACATGGTTCACTACAATAATATAATATACGGTCACTAGGAGTTTACAATGATGATGAGGATGATCATGTTTTTATAGTTTTTGGATTTTTATATTGTGTTCTTGTCTTTTGATATTACTATTTGCTTTTATATGTGAGTAATGCTGTTGCTGCTACACTGCAATTTCCCAGTTTGGGATTATTAAAGTCTATCTATCTATCTATCTATCTATCTATCTATCTATCTATCTATCTATCTATCTATCTATCTATCTATCTATCTATCTATCATCTATCTATCTATCTATCTATCTATCTATCTATCTATCTATCTATCTATCTATCTATCTATCTATCTATCTATCTAT
>SSNS01000764.1:0-71872 GCA_006937985.1 Aphyosemion australe | reverse complement strand
TAGTGGTGTATAAGAGACAGGGACGGGGGATGGAGTCTGGTGGGGGGCTCGGGGTGTGGACGGGACAGGACATCCCCCCCCCCCGGCACCCGACGGACCAGAACACCAGGCGTGGAAGTCGGAGATGAGAGAAGGGTCCAGAATGGCACTAGTGGGCTCTCAGGAGCGTTCTTCAGGCCCGTATCCAGCCCAGTCGACCAGGTACTGCCATCCGCGACCCCTGCGGCGAACATCCAGGATCCAATGGACAGTGTAGATGGGGTTACCGTCGATGAAGCGAGGAGGTGGGGGACGAGGAGGTGGGGGCCGAGGAGCGGGCGGAACCAGAGGAGAGGTCACAATGGGCTTAAGCTGGCTGGTGTGGAAGACCGTGTGGATCCAGAGCGAGGCAGGGAGCCGCAACCGGTAGGCGAGGGGCTCAATACAACGAGTCACTTCGTAGGGGCCCAGGAACTTGGGGGCCAAATTCCGGGGGGTGTCCCTCAGCCGTGGATTGACCGTGGAGAGCCAGACCTTGTCCCCGGGACGATAGGAGGGACCGGGTCAGTGGCGGCGGCTATGTTGGGTGCGGTATCGGTTGTTGGCCAGTCGAATGGCGGCACAAGCCTTGATCCAGGCGGCGCGGCAGTGATGGACGAATGTCTGTGCAGCGGGCACATCAGTGTCCTCCGGCTGACGATCGAGGATGAAGGGTTGGTAGCCATAGCAAGTCTCGAAGGGAGAGAGGCCAGTGGCGGAGGGATACATGGAGGTTGTGCGATAGTTCCGCCCAGAGAAGGTAACGGGGCCAGAGTGAGGGCTGGCTGGAGACAAAGCAATGGAGGATGTGGCCCAGTTGTTGATTCGCCCGTTCTGTTTGGCCGTTGGTCTGGGGGTGATAGCCCGAGGAGAGACTGGTCGTGACCCCCACTAGGCGGCAGAAGGCCTTCCAGAACCGGGCTGTGAATTGGGGCCCCTGATCCAAGACGACGACGTGAGGGAACCCATGGAGGCGGACGGCATGTTGCAGAAGGAGGTCAGCTGTCTCTTTAGCCATGGGTAGGCCAGATAGGGCCACCAGATGGACTGCCTTGGAGAAACGGTCCGTGATGGTAAGGATGGGGTTGAGACCATCTACGACCGGCAGGCCGGTGATGAAGTCCAGTCCCAGGTGAGTCCAGGGTCTCCGGGGAACCGGGAGAGGGGCAAGGGAGCCGACCGGAGGTTGTGTGGAGGTCTTGTTGCGGGCGCATGTCTCACAGGCGGCCGTGAATTCCTTTACATCCCTCTCCATGGTGGGCCACCAAAGGAAGCGCCGTAGGAGTTGCAAGGTGCGGGCGGCACCGGGATGATTGGCCCATTTGGAAGAGTGACCCCATGAGAGGGCTTCCTGGCGACAAGGTGGCGGCACATAGAGGCTGTGATCCGGAGTCTCAGGGGGTGCTGGATGGGTGAGGAGGGCTTGGCGGATGGAAGTCTCCAGCTGCCAGTGGAGTGATGCCAGGATCCGTTCTGCTGATAAGGTTGGTTCGGGCGTACTCGGTTGTGTTTGGCGAGCGAACTGCTGAGACAGAGAGTCCGCCTTAGTGTTCTTGGTGCCGGGCCGGTACGTCAGCAGAAACTGGAAAGGTTAGAAGAAAAGGGCCCAGCGAGGGTTGAGCTGTTTGGCTGATCGAATGTGGACCAAGTTCTGATGGTTGGTCCAGATGGTGAAAGGGACTGTGGCCCCCAACAGCCAGTGTCTCCACTCCTTGAGGGCCCATTTTATGGCCAACAGTTCTCTTTCGCCTACTCCGTACCTTCGTTCTGTAGGGGAGAATTTACGTGAGAAGAAGCAGCACGGGTGGAGTTTGTTGTCTGGACCCTGTTGGGATAGAACGGCCCCAGCTCCCACATCAGAGGCGTCCACTTCGACAGTGAAGGCTTTTCTGGGGTCTGGGCAGAGGAGGATCGGTGCACAGGTGAAAAGGTGAACCAGGCGACTGAAAGCCTTCATGGCTGCTGGTGTGAGGGAGAATGGTCGAGCCTGGTGTTGGGCCTTCATGAGGTCGGTGAGGGGGGCAGCGATGTCACTGTAGTTTTTGATGAAGTGCCAATAAAAGTTAGCAAACCCCAGGAAGCTCTGCAACTGTTTGAGGGTGGTTGGTGGGGCCTCTTGGAAATGGCCTCGACCATCTGGGAGTCCATAGAGAGGCCGCCATGGGTGATGGTAAATGGTGAATTTGTGGAAGGAGCATTTTTCCAGTTTGCAGAAGAGTCCATTCTCCAAGAGCTGGGTGAGGACGGTGAGGACATGGTGATGGTGATCTTACATGGTGGAGGAGTAGATAAGAATATCGTCCAGATAAGCGAAGGCCCAGCATCCCAGCATGTCCCGTAGGATGTCGGTAATCAGCCGTTGGAACACCGCCGGGCTGTTACACAGTCCAAAAGGCATGACCAGGTACTCCCAATGTCCTGTGGGCGTGATGAAAGCGGTCTTCCACTCGTCCCCCTCCTTTATCCGGACCAGATGGTAGGCGTTCCTGAGGTCTAATTTGGTAAAAACTCTGGCATGGGCGAGGGAGTTCAAAGCAGTGTCTATGAGCGGCAAAGCGATTGAGGCCACGATAATCAATGCAGGGCTACAGGCATCTGTCTTTCTTCTTTACGAAGAAGAAGCTGGCCGCACCGGGTGACGTGGAGGGGCGGATCAGTCTTGGCATAGGTTTTCGGTGATGTTATCATCCATAGCCCGGTCCTTGGCAGGTAACGGAGAATAGATGACCTCGGGGGGGAACAGAATTTCCAAGATTTTTTGTTACTCTGCCATATCTTTGATACTTACCTGGAATGTATGATAACTCACCTGTTCTACCTGATTACATTTTTGAAAAACTATGATGATTTTCTGGGATTTTTTTTACACACAACAATTATCTATTCTTTTATTCATTCTTGTCTCTGATATGTAACTAATATTACAAAAAAGACTAAAACTATAACTGAAACTAATAAAAACTAAACTGAAACTAAGCATTTTCAAAAAATAAAAAATAAATAAAACACAAGTTGTAAAAACGTATTAAAACTAAATAGAATTTAAAAATTTACGTAAAAACTAAATAAAAACTAATAAAAATTGCAAAACTATTAAAACCTTGGTTAAACGTAAACAAATAATAGACAGCTTACTTTGACACCCAGACATCACAACCTTCCTAAGATTCTTAGAGGTTTGTTAATATATCTAATATCATTTTCCATCATTTATCATTCATGATTTCACCTGATATTACATTGAACCGTCATTTATATTCATTTTGTGGTGCATCATTATTAGTAGAACAGTAATAAATTGATTTTTATAAACCGCCTTCTCACATCCTTTTTTAATCACTATTTTTACTTTTCCCTTTTTTGATATTTTTAATAATTTTTTTATTTTTATTTTACTTTTTGTTCTTGTGAAGCGCCTCATGATTTTTATCTTGAGAGGTGCTATATAAAAGAAAGTTTCTTCTTCTCGACTCTGCCTCACATCATTATTATTTATTGTTATGGACGCCGCTCAGGCTGCTTCCATTCTGTTCCTGCCATGGAGTCTCGGCCTTCTGATTGGTCCAGCACTGCCCTGCTCCATGCGGCTGCTAAATAAGCGCAGCTGACTGCAGTTTCAGTTAATTGGTTACCGTGGAGACAAACGGCTGCAGTTCCTGTCAGTCGAGGAGGACAAACTCAGAAGGCAACGCTGGGTTTGTGCTCCGCAGTCGTTAAAGTCCTCATGCTTTGTGCAACGATTTAGAGGAAGATTTAAGTGTAATGTTAACTGGGTTAAATTGTATGATCTTTGAAAGATCTCTGGTTTATATGAGACTTGTGGCGTGACCACACTTTGTGAGGCCTTTTGGTTTATTATTCGGTGAAGCCCTTTGGATTGGTTGTTTTATATTACTTTAAAAATGGGGATTAAGTGAAGCTGTAATTCACTCACCTAATCTCTGGAGAGGTTCAGTTAATTTACTGGGATACAGATGACTCCCTTTGTTATTTTATAGCCGGTCATCCGATCCACTTAACAGACCCTACGCGACAGGGTTAAATTAATTATATTCGTTTTAGTAAGGTTTTTTTTCTCGTTAGAATAAATAGATGTTTCGTTTTGTAAACATCCTTCCTTTGTTCCTTGTTTATGAACACAAATAAAATAATTGTTGATTTTCCTTCTGGCAAGTTTTTTGTTACCCCCTTCTCTCCACACTCGAACCACCAGCGCCGGGGATCGTAACATTTATAGTGTTGGGTCGCTGACCTGCCTAAAAGGACCTGGATTTTAAACCAACCAAATATTAAATTATCAAGAATAGTGATAATTTATTAAAAGTAACTACCCAAATTTCTGCATTAGCATTATAGCAGACAACAATGTTTCATCAGTCAGATGTCGCTTCTGAAGCCTCTGCTAGTCGGTCAGATTGTTTTCCTCTGGAATACGACGAGGAGAACGGATATTGGAGAGCCGGAGGAGTTCAATCGGCGTTTGACTCCTACCGCAGCAAGCTGGGTAACGGGAGGTGCACGTCTAAGACTGTTTAACTCAGAAGAGTTGTTACGACCCCCCTCTGCTAGGCTCTCTTGGAGTGCGGGGGTCAGCAACATAAACAAGATGAGTCAAGTTTTAAATACATAAAACCAACTTTTATTTTCAAAGTGAGAGCACATTGGTGCCACCGGACCTACGAAGAAGCAAACAAAACAATTTGTATGCTGAGGCAAAGAATCAGCTCAAAGCAGGGGCAGGTCAGGGGTGTGGTGGCTAGTAAACTGTGCAGTAACATTTTGCAGCTAATGAACGAAAAGCTCAGCCACTATGAGACAGCCAGCCAACATTCTCTAGCCACTCTCCTGACCCAGATTCAAGGTGATGGGGTTTTGTAATTCTACAAATTCAGAAAATGCGGTAAAAAGACTGACCGCCAAATGTGCCACTCTGGTTTAAAAAAGCAGCACAACCCTTGACCCACCACCACCACAGCCTGCAGCGTCCTCATCAGCAGAATCCTCAGGTAACTGCTTAAGGTTTTCATGCATATGTTGCCCTTTTCTGACACCTTGTTTCTGATTATTTCAGGGACTGGCCTGTGGGATCTGCTGGATAGCCAGGTCTGAGAAGAGGAAGGTGACAAGTCCCACAGCAAATGCCAAAGTCGAGATTTCTTGTGGAGCCAAACATTCCTAGAGGGGAGGACCCACTTACATATTGGGCAAAACATAAACATGTGTACCCTAATTTATATGTACTTGCCAGGGAGGTTTTGTGCATTGCAGCATCCTCTGCTCCCTGTGAGTGTTTTTTTCCAAAGCTGGTGAAGTTGTCAGCAAAAAAAGAAACAGGCTCAGCCCTGGAACTGTTGAACAAAGTCTGTTTCTGAATAAAAATGACATTTGATCCCCATATTTTCACCAAGCACACTGGAAAACCCGCTCAACCTGCTGAGCTACTGCTGCCCCATATTTCCTTGCCACTATAAAAGCACTTTAAAATCTACTTAAATAAATGATCAGACCCCACTACACACAAACGTCTCTCACACTGGCATACATTGTTTAAAAGTACATATTCTAACTGAACAAACAGCAAAGCAAACACTGCTAAATGGTCTTATAACATTGGTCGGATTCATAAGTCAGCTGGGCACCACGTTAGATATTAGTGAGGACACAATCTTGCTCAACTATACGTTGTGATTATTGAAATATATGAAGATATTTGTGAAACACTCCTTTATTGATATCCCTCCATGAATAATGAACTCAAATATTCACACCAAGAACAGTGATTTTATTATATTTAATGTAATGTTAAAATGCAAAATACTTTTATTATATGGTCCTGGGGAGGCTTTATTTGTTCATAAGGTTAAATCCACCATTCATTTTCAACAGAGTGGAATTGGCTGGAAACAATACAATGCAATACAAACACTGACCAGCAGATGTCCTCGCAGAGTTCTGAAGCATCGAGCCTTGAACCTTTTTCCAATACAATTGGATTGAAAAGCTTTGTTGGTTCAAAAGCTTCATATCACCATCACTAGAGAACCAAGCATCAGTTTAAACTCAGGAATCCCAAAACTTCTCCTTTAGAAGGAAAGTTGAATCAAGTGTATCAGCCATAACTACACATGCGAAGACCTAAAGTCTCTCACCAAACAAATGTTACAGCCAAGTCAAAGATATACTTATCCACTGGATTCCATCAGTGGAGCCTTCCACAGGAACCTGACGTTGGTTTGAACTCAGCAATCTAGGACGTCTCCCTCTTCAAATGTCCTTCACAGAACTTCTGAATGCCTCTGCCTGTCCTCACAGGAGCTCCTCTGGATCTCCAGATCTCTGCACATCTTCAATGTCTTCCACAGACTCCAACCCCAAATTGTTTGCCTCTCTCTGTTTCTTTCTCTCTGAATCCATCTCCTGTGCTCCTTCTTCAGCTCAACTGCTGCCTTTTGTGTCAGCCTCCTAATCACTGCAGATGCACAGCAGCTGCGAGTCTCAGCTGCAGGCAATGGAGCTGACTGGAGAGCTGTTCTGGGTCCTAAACCATTTCTCCTCTCAGGAATTAGAGCTGAACTGGGTGGTGTCATAGCTCCGAAGGCTGGTGGTCGTAACAAGAGTCGTGAGCCGATCTGGACACCAGTGGCAAAACTATTGTGGAGGAGGATGCCGAACATCTTCAAAACCAAAATCAGTACAGTTCGTTTATGTTTATTGAATATTTAATTCCTGTGTTTGTAGCGCTCCCACCAGGAGCTCTCAGCTGATGTGGTCTCAGCTCCATCATTCTGTCCCAATATAGTTCAATAATCTACAGAAAAATCAATGTGCTGCCAGTTTTACCGCTGCGTGTCTATTTTGATATAACTCCGGAAAAAAATGAATCGATAGCTTACCAAAATAACTTTTCCTGACGCTGTAGCCGCTCGTTAACTCGGCTCGTTGTTTTGGCTGTAATCCAGGATGGCACGAAGGTTCTACCGAGGGCTGTGCCAGAAAGTGAGCTAATCCCAAAAACCAGGCTTTCTTTTGTAAATCCCAGTTTAACTGCCCCAAAATGGGTTTTACCAACGTGGCTAGCCTGAAGCCCTTCCCATTCACCATGGTAACTAGGGATGTAACAATTCACTCAAGGCATGATTCGATTCAATTCGATTGCCGATTTTAAGTTCACGATTCTGATTTTTTTTTTACAATTTTTCACAACAAAATGAATTTCAGTTATTTTATGGCAAAATAAATTATTTTTTTACAGTTGCCCTTTAGTCATTGTTTCAAATTGTAACGGTCTATTGTCTTACTAACAAAACTTAACACTGAACAAATTAATAGCAGTAATTAAAGATGATATGGAAATGATCACAAAACTTTTTATGCTCAAAAAGGGTTTATTTATTTTGAATGTCATCTGCATTTATGTCTCTGGCAGCCCGTTGTGAATTGTTTTTCTTTTTTCTACAACGATGGATATTTAAACTAGTTTGAACTGATTTTAAATCGATTTTCGAAGCATCGTTACAACCCTAATGGTAACTCATGCTGGAGAACAAACCTGCTCCGTGGCAGGCTAGCAGCTAGGTTTACTGAAGCTTGGTGAATATGATTGGACGAGGCACGTTACCGCCCCTTTTTCTTGTTGGTGGCTGGTAAAAACAAAGTGGTGAATTAGCGCCACCGCTGGCCCACAGCGGTAGCAGCAGCTGCAGCTTTGTTTTTGATGACTAATTTATTAATAAAGGTGGAATTTAAACTTTTAAAATTGAGTTCTAATTGGATTTACAGCTTAACATTGTTTTGTATTTAATCTTCATTTGCAGCAGGAGCGTCTCATTCCACTGATGTTGCTCCTGATGTCAGCATTATTAATAAGTATAATTATATATCAGCTTCTGTCTGGGATGGACCCATAGAATCAACATGCTGTCCTCTTTACGAAGATGTTAAAATAGCCTTAAAGTACCTTACACTGGTACCATAATACATGTAAAAGGTGTTCATGTTGCTTTACCAGAGCTGATAAAGACCTTGTGAGCTGGTTCATTCTCAGCGCCTCCTGGTTCTCTTGCAGAAGATTGTGTACCCAACATCAAAACTGGTCTCATTTCTGAAAACACAAACCCAGACAGAAAGTACATTAATTGCTGAATGAAA
Organism: Aphyosemion australe; assembly: GCA_006937985.1. Taxonomy (NCBI): domain Eukaryota; kingdom Metazoa; phylum Chordata; class Actinopteri; order Cyprinodontiformes; family Nothobranchiidae; genus Aphyosemion; species Aphyosemion australe. The sequence continues at coordinate 63,706 of SSNS01000764.1, read as the reverse complement.
TACATCAAGGGGAATTATGAATACAATTGCAATAATAAAAACAACAACAATAATAATAACACATAACTTACTGTTGTTTGTCTGTTGTTGTTGTGGATCTAGACAGGAAGATGGTGTACTGCCTGTAACAGCATTTGTGGTACCGAACCTTCAGACACACACAATCTTTGTCCTTGATGTGCAACAGAATGCTGTCATCTTTCTTTATTTCAGCAGCTGTCTGCAACTGGCCCTCAATTTAAAAATAAAAATTTAGTTAGTGAAGGAAAATGATGAGAGCCAATATGTTTTTCTCACATTTACATTTCTCTGTGTGTGTGTGTGTGTGTGTGTGTGTGAGAGAGAGAGAGAGAGAGAGAGAGAGAGAGAGAAGGTTGCCTACCAGCAGATGATGTTTCAGCCTGAACTAAATGTGCTTTCTGGTGTTTCCATGCACATTTATGAACTTCTCAGCTTTTTTGCAGATTATGCACAGGCTAGAAGCACAGGACCAGCACAAGGAATTGGCAGGTCTGATCTCGACCTGAGTTTTTTTCTTTTGTGCTGGGTTCACTCTGCAGCACATCCATGTGTTCCTCTGTGTTTTCAGCTTTGCTCTCCTCACGAGCAATACGTTTCTCAGCTTGTTCCATACGTCTCTTATTTATAAAACGTCTGTAGCAGGTGGGGTGAAAGGCAGCGTCATGGGGAATATTAAATTCTATATCTCAGTAATGTTGATACAGTTCTGCCAACGTTCGACTCTCACCATGCAATCCAGCCACTTTGTGATGGCTTCCCTGTAGGTATTCCATCAGGTAAACGTTAAATCGTGTTCCTGCTCATGCTTCACGGACACTATATGCATGTAGCACAATTTTCATACACTTTTACTCGATTTGGTTAAAACTTCCGGTGATTTTTCTTTGTCCTTGCTGCTACTGTCCGAATCCATGGTGTCCGCCATGTTGGAATGTGTGGTCTAAAGCGATCACGTGACAGCCACTTCACTACTTTCTCATTCCGCTTATAACAAACTAGTCCTGAATTAAAACAACGATCGTAATAAAACTGCTGACATTTCCCAGGAGAAACTTTACTTTTGAAACCTGTACGAATGAACTCATTTTATGAAGCAAAGAGCAAGTCGTCACAAGAGGTCGGAACGAGATGAAACAAAAACAGGGTTCACCTTTCATCCCCTCTGCTGTAAGAGTGTATAACTCCTCAGTTTAAGCTGTACTGGTATCATCCTGGTACACAATAACACCAATGCAATATTCATGTGTTCTATACTTGTGCAATACCAGATTCACATTGTTGTCTGTGTCTCTTACAGTATGCTGCATAGTGCTGGTACCAAGTTTGTTTTTATCTTTTATTTGTGTTTTTTTAGTGATCTAAGATTACAATACTAGATTACTGCCTATGTGTATATACATGTATCCTTGTTTTTATCTTTCTTCTAATTACCGTTTGAGTGCTGGTGCTGCTGTGACAAGTGAATTTCCCCACTGTGGGATCAATAAAGTCTATTCTATTCTATTCTATTCTATCCTATTCTATTCTATTCTATCCCCTCCGTGGGCCACCACCTTATCGTGGCGAAGGTGTTTGAGTGTCCTAATGATCCTAGGAGCTAAGTTGTCTGAGGCTTTATGCCTCTGGTAGGCTCACCCATGGCAAACAGGTCCTAGGTGAGGGATCAGACAAAGTGCAGCCCAAAGAGCTCTTATGAAGAATAATATTAAAGGAAACAGTGTTCCATCGCCTGGACGCGGGTCACCGGGGGCCTCCTCTGGAGCCAGACCTGGAGGTGGCAATGCCCTGGTCCCTCCTAGTCATGTGGTTTTGTCAACATTGAACATTTCTTTGAAAAAACTCTGGTGCCTAAAGGGTTGACATTCATGGATTCACCCATCTTGACTCACGACGGGGAAGGCTGTTGTTGGTTTAGCGTCCAGGAAACAGCAGAGAACGTCTGGGCTAGTAGAAGCTAACCGTTAGCATTAGCAACTCCACCACACAGCAGAACTCCTCCAGGCTTGTGTTATTGGTGGAGATAAAACATCAACGTTGCAGAGCAAACAGAGTCAGTGGTAGAGTCGTGTTGCTGTTAGCCAATCAGAGAGATGTCCACATATCAGGAAGTAAGAGTCCAGATCCTGTCGCCTGAAGCTACTTTCTCCTCCAGCTGAATTCTCCTGGCTGATTCAGGTGCTTCTGGGCTATTTCTCCCTGATTACAACTTACAAGGCATTCATTCTTACTAGAGGCCATGTATTGATTAAACAAGTGTTCCACTCCTTTAATCCTTATCAGGAAATAAATATCAGTTAATTCCTTTAATTATGATATTAAGACCTCTCCCTCTCAGTCAGTGGATCATGTGGGTTTCTACACAGGCCAAGGATTGCAAATCAAAAAGAAGTGTCGTGATTATTAAGGTTCTGGATATTCAGTGTTTTAAAAAAACTTTACTTAGTCTCGGGATGTTATGAAAACATGAAAGTATGAGATGACAGTGTCCGTCACAGATTGTAAGGTTTATGTATGCAAGAATAATTGTTAAATTAAATGTCCCAGCTGCTGATCCCTTGTCAGTTTCTTCTTGTAATTGGCTCTGCATGCTGACCTAAGCTGAGCCAGAAGGTGGCATGACTCTCATCTCACCAGCTCCTTTCAAAGATGAAAAAAAAGGTTGGTTTTGTCCTTTCATGCTACACACAGTGTGATTTCCTCATGTCACACAGTCTATCTCCCTCTAGTTAGTTTGCAGTACCCCCTGTGCATGTATATCTATATATATTATTTGTTGTAGCAAAAACTATGTGAAACCACAAAAGCACCAATCTCTCTGTCACCCGTGCTTCACTGGTCTAACTGCATATCCACCTGTCACACACCATCTATTTTTAGACACAGTGAATAATAAGCAAACATTCATGTATGCCCAATTCCTTGTTGGAGCGACAGTATCGGTGTGTACATAGACACACACACTTTTCCACAAAAACACAAGAATCCTGCCAAGCAAAACACCTACAGTGTAGCCATGTTGGTAAAGCTGCATTGTAAAGGAAATATTTAGTTCATTCAATTTCATTTGTAAATGATTTAATAAGTAAGCACAGTTTTTACTTCATTCATTTCTAGTAGACATGGCATCCCCTCAAGCAACGTGGATCTTGAAAAGTAAGTGTTGGAGACAAGAGGAAAGTAGGCTGAAAGAGAAACAGGTCAGGTTTTTTTTATCAAGTTCTCTGGAAAGTGGAGGAGGTGTGGCCTTGTTCAGGTGGAATTCCCCTGAATTCACCTGAGTCCAACCCCTTCAGATAAATGCAACAACAGGTGCATATTTGTCTAAAGCAGGGACTGGTGAACCAGCAGAGAAGAAGCCTGAGACACGGGGGACAAATAGTCTCGTATCTTACCGTGGTTTGTGCTGGAATTAGGTAAATACATGTCCGTCTCTATTATGGGTAAACCTGTGGTGGTTGTGTAATCAGTTTTATTTGTGTTTATTACTGGTTTTCAAAACAAGGTGTCTCTTTTGTCCAATAGTGGCTAGATGTCTTCACTGTGCCTCAGCAGTATCCTGACTCATGCCAACTTCACCATGTATCAGTCCGGCTTGCCTGATGTCCTCCGTCAGCAGACCACCCTGCAAAACCGGAACCTGGTGTTTGGCTACAACTCAAACGGTGAGAGAATCTGATGTGGGTGGGGGTTTATTATGAAAGCAGAGGCTGTGCAGAAGGGGATTAATACTCGTCTCATAGTAAACATGGACACCTGTTTTTGAACTTCAGCTAACAGATCATGTTGATCCAACTCAGTTTGACCTAATTTAGAGAGTTTAATTATTCACCACAGAGCCAATGTTTAACTCAACACCACCATCAAAGCAAAGGAATGCTTGTTGTATTTGTCACACTTATCCAGTTTTCAGACCAGCTGATGCATTGCACTTCTAGTTTCAAATCACATTCTGCTGAAGAGGATGTTCACATGTTAAGGCTTTTTGATAAGAACATTTTTCAGCTACATGAAACAACAGATATGCACACAAACGACGTTTGGGATTGAAGGTTTCTCATTGCTGATCAAGACCATAAAAGGGGACCAACCAAACCATGTGACCAGTTCTTGTTAGGACGAGCATCACGTTATTACTGTGTCTCTCCTCAGCTCAAATGTACAAGCACATCAATCCAAACTACTGGACACCAAACCATGTTCTAGAGTGGATCAGTGACCTTGTTGAGAGCAACAAGTTTGATGCTAGCACCCTGAGCCTGGCTTATTGCTCCATCGATGGCCCCTCCCTCTGCTGCTTCAATCAGGAAGAGATGATCACAATCTTCGGCCCACAGATCGGCCCACACCTTAACCAGAGCTTACAGGAATACAAGACCAAATATGGTAATCTATCTATCTATCTATCTATCTATCTATCTATCTATCTATCTATCTATCTATCTATCTATCTATCTATCTATCTATCTATCTATCTATCTATCTATCTATCTATCTATCTATCTATCTATCTATCCATCCATCCATCCATCCATCCATCCATCCATCCATCCATCCATCCATCCATCCATCCATCCATCCATCCATCCATCCATCCATCCATCCATCCAGTCATACAGTTTGTCCTGTTTGACCCAGAGCTGCAGAGCCTGTCAGGACCAGAACTAAATGAGACCTGCCAGCTTCTGGACAACTTCCTGGACAACCTGACATACCCTTTGCTCAGTACCATCAGAATAGGAGAAGGTATGAATGACATAAAGTGTACAGCTGTGATTGATTTAATGTGTGTAAACCCATGAAATAATGCACTCCCCCTTCCACAGCTGATGAAGCAGTCAAGCGAGAGTTTGAATACCATGATGATTACAATCTGCCCCTGGAGTCCGTGACCCCTGAATCTCTGTCTGACAGTCAGTCTGACAGCGAATGCAGCAGTTAGTATTTCATCATCTTGTTTTAAGACAATTTCTTCTTTTCTAGTTGTTTCTGTTTCTCAGGAAACGTGTTGCTGGTTTCAACTGAAATGTGTCTCATTTTTCAGGTGGTATGTTCACCTTCATGAGCTCACCTGAGTCTGGCAGCAGCGAATCAGAACCAGAGTTCTCTAACACTGGAATGTCAAGTGAGTGAGAAGCAAAGTTTTTATTTGCATGAATCATTCTTCACTCAAAAATATTCCTGTGGTGTTGACAGAGGTTCACATCAAAACAGAGGAATGCGAGTCCCGCGTGAAGCGTCCACGAGGACGACCTCCAAAAGCCAACAGGGAGCACATCAGCAGCATGTATGACAATGCAAAGAAAAGTAAACATGGTAAACATCTGCACATATGCCATGCTTGATCTTTGCATTGTTTCCTGTTTGCCTTCTGGCACACACATTGGTTATTATTCATCTCCTGCAGCACCTCGTGGCTCTCACCTGTGGGAGTTCATAAGGGATATTCTGGTCCACCCAGACAAGAACCAGGGCCTAATGAAATGGGAAGATCGTCAGGAGGGTGTGTTTAAGTTCCTGAAATCTGAGGCCGTGGCGCAGATGTGGGGCCAGAAGAAGAAGAACAGCAGCATGACTTATGAAAAGCTCAGCCGTGCCATGAGGTGAGTTTATTCTGCTAAGCGATTTGACCTGCTGCAGTTTGATGAGACTTTTACCTGCACTGGAGCTTAAGCTTATGTTAAAAATGTTCATTGGATATTGTAACTTTTAAAAAATGCACGCGCACACAGAGCCCCCATCATAGACCGTCATAAAATTCTTGTCGGGGGGGTCGGATTCGTGACAGAAAGTGTCTGGGGATGACTCGTTCTTTTTTCCCTCTCCTCCATGGGTTGGCTGTTTCTGTCAGTGCTCAGCACGCAGAGCGCCTCATGGAAGAGAATGCATCCTCTTGCGTAATATGGGGCTCCCCCATGGATCGTGGGGCCCCACGCACAGCATGTGTTCTACTTAGGGAGGGGCAGTGCTGGTATGAAGCAATATGAGCTGATGTCTGACTCAGAGGGCAAAGTTCCTCCTGAGCCTCAAGCGATGGCATAAAATGATTTATTTGATTAGTTACCAATTACAGACTATTATCAACAATTTAGTCGCTGCTGTTCAGAATTTCTCTTGGAAATGAAAAAGAGGTTTGTGTGTATGCTGAGTGTTGAAGTGATACTCCTCCACCTACAGGTATTACTACAAGAGGGAGATTCTGGAGCGAGTTGACGGCAGAAGACTTGTATACAAATTCGGAAAGAATTCCAGTGGCTGGAAGATTGAGGAAATTGGCATGTGAGTCATTCAGAGGGTAGAAACCAGAGAACCACTCAGAACAGAAAAACCCGTCTGGCCTGCCTGAAAAAAATCCTTTCTACCCAAAAATGTTTAAACACAAACTTCCTTTTAGAGGGAAGGTGTTGCAGACAATGTAAACCAATGTGTTTGGCACTAGTAGGTTTTATGAACCCATATTAACGTTTTTATATTATTTTCTTTTTTACTGCAGAAACTACAAGCATCATTATATTGAAGTGTCACATTGATATTTGTACAGAATGACCATGTGGTTTTTATATAGGACTAACTCCTCTAGCTTCTGTAGGTTTTGTCGGGGTTGTTTGTTCGTCTTTTACTGTATCGGTGTACTGGAAATGTCTCATTTCCTTTCCTATGTTGTGGATCAAAAATGTAAGATTGTATTTGGAAAATGTAACTTGAAGACAGAATGGAGGGAAATAAATGTAGGTGATGTTATTTTACATTAACAGTATGAATGTACACTACACAAGTATATGAATTGCTTGTTATAAAGTGTGCGTCCATGATGTGTAAGAATAGTGAATCGTGTCACATTGTTTGATTCTTTTGTGGTGATTCACTGTGATCCGTGTATTTTGGACATATGTATAAAGAATCGTAATTTGCATTTATGAATGTCATTGAAGTTTTATAATGTGCTTCTCATCCACCCATTCATGCAGTACTATTGACTTTAAACCATTTAAGAATAGTTAATAACTGTGTTATTATACTCTATTTTAATAAAGTATGATAAGCTCCAACTCTCTGGTTTGTTGTTTTTTTACCCAACATGATGCACCAAAAAGTATTTTTAGAGTCAAATGTAGTGTTTTAGACTCAGTAATGAAATTCTCTTCTTCTATTTCATTTAGGCTTTGCCTAAAACCCTAGTGGGTTAGGGTTAGCCCATTGTGACAGCATTTGGTGAAGGGCTTTGGTCCACGCCCTCCTGCCCACCCGGTCCCCTATAAAAAGGGGGTGAGACCAAAGTTTGATTCCCATTTTTTCATCAGCAACATGCACTAAATGAGCTATCCTGGCTACAGTAGAAAAAAACATATTTTTAAGATATTCAACAACACTAATCCAGAACGGATGCATTAGGAGCAGCGATCTGCATCCCTCCATGCTTCTGCACTTGGGTTGCCTTTGACTGGTACGTGTCACATCTATCCAACCACTGTTCTACGATAATGGTGCGTTCCAGTTGTCCTCGGAACTCGTTTTTTCTGAGTTAAGTTAACCGGAAATGACGCAATGAACTCGGAATTCTGACCTGCGAGCTCGTTTGTTTCAGAGGACCCTGAGATCACCATTTTAAAGATGGCCGTGCCCAGTGCTACCAGTAGGTTGTTGTTGTCTTTATTTTTTTTCATCATTTATAAGTTCTGCTTTCTTTATTTTTGCTATTTAACAGCCAGTAGTGGCTCGTCCAAAGGGGGCGCTAGGGCGCCGCCCCACCAGTCTCACGGGAAGAAGAAGAAGATTCACAAAATATATTTAAAAAAACATGAAAATTAAACTAAACGATCCATATGGACCATATGGACTAAGTGCTGTGTGTAATCTGCATTTAATTGTAGTTTAATAATGGTCTTCTTACTTTTAACACGGCTGAATCGTCGACGTACTTCCTGTCGTGTCCTCTCGGGCGCAGCAATCTTTACCATTGACTTAATATGGGCTAACTGGCACATGCGCGCTGGATCCCCAAACCGTCCACAACGACAAAGATTAGGAGAGCCTTTGGGCGCATCGGATAGCAAACATCAACGGTGGAGTCTGCTCAGACCAGGTTCCTCTTGGTTCAGACCGGTTCAGACGTCGGTGGAAACCTGAGCCAATCCAATTGCTTGTTGTTGAGTTTTTTTCAGCTGGCTTAACCAATCACAGGGAGAGAATCCTTGTAAACAGGAAAATGATTGAATGCATCGACCATTAAACACGTTTGCGGGTAAAACGATGCCAGAAAAGCGTCTGATCAGCTCAGCTTTTAAGTTGGGATATAGTATTTCACGAACCGATTGGATTTCTTTTCCTATACCATGGATTTATGACCATATAACCTGCAGGTAAGCCTGATTTTACGCTTTTGGCTTCAGGAAATTAGCATGCTGCTGCGTTTGTGGCTAGCGCTGCTCCATAAGCTTTGAACTAAGAGTGGTACTGCTATTATTGTGAGTCTGGGCTTTCATTTAAACGCCTGCTTGTGTGGATATCTATCATTGTGGCTACTGTGTGTTTTTCTCGTTCTGTGCAGCGTCTATTTTACTGCATCACGTTTATTTTACAGCTTATTGGGTGTTGGTAGAAAGTGGATTCTATAGATTAGATTAGCCTATTCCCTTTAAGTGCGTGTGCAGTTTGTGTAATATATGGGTGAATGGATGAATACTAAGCATGTTTTTGGAACAACTTTGTTGCTGGAAGTGCTCATAGACCCGCTACTGTGACTGTCGCTGACGGTCAGGTTCTAGTTGTGTGACGCTGACACATAAGAATAGTAATTTGGCGTCCCCTAGTGGTGATATGTGGTTAGCGCCTCACCCCAAAAAAAGTCACCAGCCGCCACTGTTAACAGCACTTAGTTGTTGTTTATTCTTGTTATCAATAGTTACGTTGCTGAAAACGTCAGCATTGCTGCCAAAATTGACTGGTATTTATGGTTTTTTAACTGTTCCAGTGTTTGCATTTTGACGTTTGATTTTTAATGTTTTTTTATGGTTTTATGTGGCAAATGCCGATTGTTATGTGTGACACTATCTATGCGTTTCGTGCGTTCCTCCTTGAGGGACTTTAGGTGCAGAAAATATTAGTTCTTTGTACTCATACAGAGCAACAACACATGCAGCTTTACTGGCGGCGTCCATTTTTTTCCGAGTTGGAATCTGGAATGCAAAACGAGCTCGTTCCTGGTCAGAAAGTCCGAGTTCCGAGGACAACTGGAACACACCATTAGCCTACACTGCAAAAACTGATTGCTAAGAAAAGCCTAATTTTTAGACATTTTATCTTATTTTTAGTCTATAAAGAATAAAAATATTCTCTAAAAATAGCATAACTTAAAATGAGGTAAATATCTTTAAATATAACTCAATTTTTTTGTTGGTTTGATCTGCCAATGGGATAAGCAAAAGTTGCATGGCTAAGATTCTTCAAACTAGCAAAAGAAGCTAATGTTCAAAAAAATGTTTCACTCAAAACAAGACAGTTTGGATTATAGAGTATTTACCTTATTTTAAGTAATGCTATTTTCTAGAGAATATTTTTTTTTCTTTTTAGACAACAAAAAAAGAAAAAGCCTACAAATTAGACTTTTTTTTACTTTATTAGCTATCAGTTTTTGCAGTATAAGCAGAGAGGCCCAGACCTCCCTCTCCCCAGCCACTTGGGCCAGCTCCTCCGGGGGAATCCCAAGGCGTTCCCTGGCCAGACTAGACACATAATCCCTCCAGCATGTCCTGGGTCTTCCTTTGGGTCTCCTCCTGGTTGGAAGTGCCTGGAAAACCCCACCAGGGAGGCGTCCAGAAACTATGGAGGCTGTTCTTCATCCTTCCGGTCTGGAAATAGGAACTAGTGAAGTTCTAATGGACTACTAGAAGAGTGCTTTGGATTATAAATTTTGTTTTTTCCTTTATTTCTGTTAACCACTCATTCGAGTTCCCCTTCTTTTATAGGGAGCCTAAGTCACGCTCACCTACTTCCAGACCGTGGGTCTCCGGAAGAACAAAAAATGGGAGATGGCGCCGGTGAGGTCGGCTGCCGTCACGACGGCTCCGACCACCTTTTTCCTTGTTTTTGTTCTTAAGTCAGTTTCGGTGTTTTAAAATTGGTAAAATCATCACCATTGAGCACATTAGATATGATAGAGACACTCTTGTTTCTATTGGTACACAATGTACTCACAATTCGACGTTTTTAACTCCGGATCCGAGTTGGCCGAGTGAGATCCTGAGGGAGAACAATGGACGCGACGCAAAGCGAGGGCCTCGAGGGAAACGAGCTGGCGTGAGGAACCGGCTGAGAGCACGAGCACACCGCACACCTCTGCCTAGTATCCTGCTCGCCAACGTCCAGTCACTGGAGAACAAACTCGATGACCTCAGGGCCAGGATAAAGTTCCAGAGAGACATTCGGGATTGCAACCTTCTCTGCTTTGTCGAGACATGGCTGAACCCAGCAGTGCCAGACCATGCCATCCAGCCAGCCGAGTTCTTCTTGGTTCACCGCATGGACAGGATGCGGGACTCGGGGAAGTCAAGTGGAGGCGGCGTATGCTTAACAACAGCTGGTGCAACAGCGCGGGCGCTGTTCCTCTTACACGCTCCTGCACACCAAACCTGGAACTACTGTCCATCATGTGTCGTCTTTTTTATCTTCCACGGGAGTTCACATTGGTCATAATCAGTGCCGTTTATATTCCACCACAAGCAGACACCGAAACTGCCTTGGGGGAGCGGCATGAGGCGCTCACACAGTACCAGATGCAACATCGGGACGCTGCGCTCATTGTGGTGGGGGACTTTAATAGTGCCAACCTCAAACGCGTAGTACCAAACTTTTATCAGCATATTACATGCCCCACCAGGGGCGAAATGACACTGGACCATTGTTATACTACGGTCAAAGACGGTTACAGGGCACAATCTCGTCCAGCGTTTGGTAAATCCAACCACGCTGCCATCTTCCTCATGCCAAAATATAAACAAAGGCTGAAACAGGACATTCGGGTTCGGAGGGAGGTCGCGTGCTGGACGGACCAATCGGTGGCCGCGTTACAGGGCGCACTCGACGACGCAGACTGGAACATGTTCAGAAACAGCTCCGATGATGACGTCAGCGTCTTTACGGAAGCGGTCGTGGGATTTATTGGGAAGCTAGTGGATGATACGGTGGAGAAAAAGACTATCAGAACGTTTCCCAACCAGAAGCCGTGGGTGGATAAAACCATCCGCGACGCACTGAGATCTCGCACCGCTGCCTACAATTACGGATTATAAAGCACCAACATCCGGTATGATGAGCACGGACGCGACTCTGGCAGACGAGCTCAACACATTCTATGCTCGCTTCGAGGCTGCAGCTAAAGACGCTGGCAATGCTAATGCTAGCGGCGCTAATGCTAGCGGCGCTATTGCTAGCGGCGCTATTGCTAGCGGCGCTATTGCTAGCGGCACTATTGCTAGCGGCGCTAATGCTGGCGGCGCTAACAGCTGCAGACAGGAAGACACTGCCGGCACCAGAAACGCGCTCATCATCTCCGAGCACGACGTGAGGAGAACCTTCAAGAGAGTGAACATCAGGAAAGTAGCAGGACCAGACGGCATCTCAGGCCGTATTCTCAGATCCTGCGCAGACCAGCTAGCACCTGTGTTCACTGAAATATTCAACATCTCCTTATCTCAGTCGGTGATCCCCACATGCTTCAAAGAGTCCATCATTGTTCCTGTCCCGAAGAAACCCCACCCTGCTTCCCTCGATGATTATCGCCCTGTAGCCCTCACCTCAGTAGTGATGAAATGCTTTGAACGCCTTATTAGAGACTTCATCATTTCTTCACTACCTGACACACTGGACCCACTACAGTTTGCATATCGTCGGAACTGCTCCACAGACGATGCCATCTCTCATCTTCTCCATACACCACTCACCCACCTGGACACTAGGAAAGGGAATTATGTCAAAATGCTTTTCATCGACTACAGCTCTGCATTTAATACCATAATTCCCTCTACACTCACCACCAAGCTGGAGCACCTGGGACTTAGCTCATCTATGTCAGTATATATGTTCAGATATCTTGGTGTTCACATCACTCAGGACCTGTCATGGTCCTGTCACATCAGCACCGTGGTGAAAAAAGCCCGGCAGCATCTGTACCATCTCAGACGCTTGAGAGACTTTAGACTGCCCTCCAAGGTGCTCAGGAACTTCTACTCCTGCACCATAGAGAGCATCCTGACGGGAAACATCACGACCTGGTTCGGGAACAGCACCATGCAGGACAGACGAGCTCTACAGAGGGTGGTGCGATTAGCCGAGCGCATCATCTGCATTGAGCTCCCTGACCTACATTCGATTTATAGCAAGCGGTGCTGGACTAAGGCCAGGAAGATCATGAAGGACCTCAGTCATCCCAGTAATGGACTGTTCTCTTTGTTGCGGTCTGGGAAGCGATTCTGCTCTCTAAAGGCCAACACAGAGAGGCTGAGGAGGCGCAGGCGATAAGGTCTCTCAATCTCAATTACAATCACACCTCCATACAGGACTAATAACATATTTTTAAACTCATAACACTGACTGGTCATCATGGACACATTCATACACACTTGCACTAAATATTTATACATCTGGCAAATGCACATGGTACTTTCATTTAGTCATCCTTCATGCATATTTGCACAACTACGGTTACTTTTAATGCTATATATATATACTCCCCCTCCTTATATTTTTATATTTCTGTCATGCCTCCTGTTCCTGCCAAGCCCAGTTCTCCAGCAACCACAGCCTGCTCCTAATCAGTCTCATTCAGCTCACTTGGTCCTGCCTCATTAAGCCCATTCTACTCACCTGCTCCTCCTGCTATTTAAGAGCCACCCTGCCATCCAGTCACTGCCAGATTATCGAACACACTCGTCAGTAGATTCTCCAGCATTCAGCCCTTACCTTGTCTTCCACGGATCTCGACCTCGCCTTGTCCTCGGACCTTCCTCCTCGTCTTGCCCCTTTTTGGATTATCTGCTGCCTTCGGATTCACGGCTCCTGACCTCGTTTCTGTCCCCGACCTCGACGTTGGATTTTCCCTCCTGGAACTTTATGCCCATCGGACCTCCTGGTAACATTCCTGCCTGTCTCCTGACCTGATTCTTGCCTGCTCCCTCCCACTGCCCTCTCCCCATTAATAAACTCTGTTTAAACGTTGACTCTGTGTTGGGTGTCTTTTCGGGTCCGCCAGTCTCCTCGTGACAGAATAATCTGGCCATCATGGACCCAAACCCAACACCAGAGTGGCGTTTAGGGGTTGAGACCGCCATAAACAAGCTCGAAAAACAGACTGAGGAAATCCTAACATTGCTACGAGCTAGCCACGGAGGCGCTCAAGCTTCCGCTTCCGGGTCAACACCCGCCCCTGCAACACAACTCCGTGTGTCTCCAATCCACGAATCTCGATTGGTTCCTCCAGAGGTCTTCAGGGGTGAGTCAAAGATCTGTCGTTCCTTTCTGACTCAATGTGAAATACAGTTTGAGCTCCAACCCTCCTCCTTTCCCACGGAGCGGTCACGTGTGGCTTACGTCATCTCATTATTATCAGGACAAGCCAAGATCTGGGGAACGGGAGAATGGGCTAGAGATTCTGAGATCTGTTACAAATATAGAGATTTTTCCAATGAACTCATTAGAATTTTTGATCCTGCGTCACCTGGCAGAGAAGCTACTCGCAGACTACTTACATTAAAGCAAGGCAACAGGAGAGTCACAGAGTATATAATTGATTTTCATGCCATCGCCGCTGATAGTGACTGGAATGAACCTGCTCTAATGGACATGTTTTATCAAGGTCTGTGTGACAGCATAAAGAATGAAATCGCCACCAGGAAATTTCCCCGGACGCTGGAGGACTTGGAAGATCTCGTAACGCGGGTCGACTTGAGGCTCATGGAACATAAGAGGGACATGAACAAGAGCCACTCCCCTTCCACTATCAACCGTCCTCCACGTCAGCTGCCTCCACCAGCTATGCCGGCTCCTGTAAGGTACGCCACCCCTCCCAGCAACAATTCAGAGGAACCCATGCAAATTGGCAGAACCAAGCTATTGCCAGAGGAAAGAACTAGAAGAAGAAACATGAACCTCTGTTTTTATTGTGGCATGCCAGGTCACATGGTCCAGAACTGCTTGTTAAAAGGCCAGACCCAGTAGACAATCAGAGGCATCTACTGGGTCGACTGAAGCCCAAGCCCTCTAACAGACCCCCCATTGCAGCCACTTTCTCCCACTCCAACAAAGAGATCAAACACCCTGTTTTCATTGATTCCGGAGCTGACACAGAGTTCATGGCTGTCAACTGCGCTAAATCTCTAGGGTTAGGACTCCACCCTGTATCCAGGTCCCAGGAGGTTCAGGCGATCGACGGCCATACCATATACCATGCCACCCATGAGACAGACCCAGTAACTATGCGAATCGAAGGTAATCATGTTGAAACCCTCAGATTCCAGGTCATACCATCCCCAGATATTCCCATCATACTGGGCAATTCCTGGTTACACATCCATAACCCCCAGATTGATTGGTGTAAAGGGAAGATTCTTCAGTGGTCCAACCACTGTCATGTGAACTGTTTGAACTGTGCCTCCCCTCCTACTCTATCTGTCCAGGACCCCCGGAGACCTACCCTGACCTCTCCAAGGTTCCCAAGGAATATCGTGACTTCAAAGAAGTCTTCAATAAACATCGGGCATCCTCTCTTCCCCCTCATCGGTCTTATGACTGCGCTATTGACCTTCTGCCAGGTACCTTTCCCCCCAGAGGTCGCCTATTTTCCCTTTTTGTTCCAGAACAAGCTGCCATGGCCAAATATATCAAGTACTCAGTTCAAGCCGGCATAATTCGACCTTCATCCTCTCCAGCAGGGGCTGGTTTCTTTTTTGTTGGTAAAAAAGATGGATCCCTCAGACCCTGCATCGACTACCGTGCGCTGAATGACATCACCATCAAAAATCGCTACCCACTACCCCTTATCAATTCTGCATTTGACTCTCTTCAGTGAGCACAGGTCTTCACCAAACTGGATCTTGGTAACGCCTATCATTTGGTTCGTATTCGGGAGGGGGATGAATGGAAAACTGCTTTCAATACCCACACAGGACATTATGAATACCTCGTCATGCCTTTTGGTTTAACCAATGCTCCTGCGGTTTTTCAAGCCCTCATCAACAATGTGTTACGGGACATGATAGAACACTTTGTATTTGTCTATCTGGATGATGTGCTGGTTTTCTCCCCAGATCTTGAGACCCACAAGAAACATGTACACGCCGTCCTGCTCAGACTCCTCCAAAACAACCTGTTTGTGAAAGCTGAGAAATGTGAGTTTCATCGCACCACTATCTCTTTTCTCGGCTTTACTATCTCCCCCAATCAGATCGCCATGGACCCTGCCAAGACCACGGCTGTTGTCAACTGGCCCACGCCCACCACCCGCAAACAGTTGCAACGGTTTCTGGGATTCGCCAACTTCTTCCGAAGGTTCATAGCAGGCTACAGTAAGATAGCTGCACCTCTTCATGTCCTCACCTCCAACAAGGTCAGTTTTCAATGGAATGACTCTGCCCAAACCTCCTTTCAAAGACTTAAGGAAATGTTCACATCCGCTCCTATTCTCAACTCACCTGACACCACCAGACAGTTTATAGTGGAGGTCGACGCCTCGGCTATCGAAATAGGGGCGGTTCTCAGTCAGAGGTCTCAGGATGATAAAGTCCACCCCTGTGCCTTCTTCTCCAAGACTCTTTCTCCCACAGAACGCAACTATGACGTGGGGGACCGGGAACTCTTGGCCATTAAACTCGCTCTAGAGGAATGGAGACATTGGCTGGAGGGCTCAGTCACCCCATTCATCGTTTGGACGGACCATAAAAACCTGGAGTACATTAAGACGGCCAAGAGACTCAATTCACGGCAAGCCAGGTGGGCCTTATTTTTCAGTCGTTTCAACTTTGTTCTGTCCTATCGCCCAGGAGACAAGAACACAAAACCCGATGCCCTATCCAGAACCATGGAATCATCTGTACCTGACCTAGGTCATGACCACGACTCCTTGATCCTGCCCAAGAAAAGCGTTATGTTGGGGGTCTCCAGGCTGGAACTTGAAAACTTACTCAGGGAGGCTCACCAACAACACCAGGTTCCACTTCTATGCCCGTCTGATCGCCTGTTTGTTCCCGACAATCATCGCTCCCAGGTACTCAGTTTTTGCCATAGTTCTCGTCTCTATTGTCATCCAGGCATCTCCAAAACCCTTGCCACAGTTCGTAACCGTTTCTGGTGGCCCACCCTGACTAAGGATGTTAAGGAGTTTGTTTCAGCTTGTCCTGTCTGTGCCCAAGCCAAGACACCACGTAGACCGGCCTCTGGATTGCTGCGTCCATTACCCATACCCCACCGTCCTTGGTCTCACATCAGTATGGACTTTATCACGGGCCTTCCCCCCTCTGATGGATACAAGGTAATCCTCACTGTTGTTGACCGCTTCTCCAAGATGACACATCTGGTTCCCCTCAGAAAACTTCCCTCTGCCAAGGACATAGCCGACATCTTAGCCCGGGAGGTTTTTCGTCTCCACGGACTGCCCTCAGACATCGTATCCAACCGTGGTCCTCAGTTTGTCTCGGGCTTCTGGAGAGAGTTCTGCTCTCAGTTGGGCATCCAGGTGAGCCTTTCCTCTGGTTTCCACCCTCAGACCGATGGCCAGACCGAAAGGATCAATCAGGAGGTGGAGACCAAGCTTCGCCTCCTCTGCGATAATTATGCCACCTCATGGGCCCGCAACCTGCCTTGGGTGGAACATGCTCTGAACTCTCTTCCGTCAAGCGCCACAGGTGTGTCTCCCTTCTATGCCGTCTATGGTTTTCAACCACCCGTCTTCTCCCTGCAGGACAGAGAGGCTAGGGTCCCCTCTGCTCAAGTGGCCGCACTAAGGTGCCATCGTGTCTGGAGGGTGGCTCGACGGAACCTCATACGCACCTCGGCCGTGTACTCCCGCTTAGCCAATCGCCGCAGGATTCCTGCACCTGTTTACAGTCCAGGTCAGAAGGTCTGGCTATCAACCAAGGACGTTCCCCTGCGGGTGGACTGTCGCAAGCTGGCTCCTCGTTTCATCAGCCCATTCCCCATATGCAAGGTCATCAATCCTGCAGCTGTCCGCCTTCGTCTCCCCAGACCCCTTCGCATTCACCCCACATTTCATGTCTCCCGGATTAAGCCTCATGTCTCCTCTGGTCTTGTTATATTTTATTATGCTTATTGTACAGTTAACTTTACTAGGTAAATTATTTCTTTAGTATTTCCCTTTTATTGATTATTTATTTTACGTACAAGTTTTTTATTTTCCTTTTCAGGTCATTGGCGGTCGTGTAAGCATTTCACTGCATATTATACTGTGTATGACTGTGTATGTGACAAATAAAATTTGAATTTGAATGCATGTCAATCGGGCTATAAAAGCTATTTTCTGACGAAGACACCATTTGTGTCGAAACGTTAGTTTTGTGTGCTCGCACCCATTAAATATAATTCACCGTGAGTGCTCTGGCCTTTTCCTATTTTCATGTCATCGTTCTTTGGCTGTGGAGCACCATTTTGTGAGTGGATTATGCGCAGAGGATCCTTTATTTGACTATTTTCTAATCCCGTTTGTTATGTGCCATGGATTTCACATATGATGTCTATGAATTTTAAAGACACATTCTGATGCAAAGAAAGCGCTTATTTTCGAACGGTGGCCAATGTTTTTTTAGGTTTTGTGTGAAAATACATCCAGGACTACAAATGCGCATCACCAAATTTACATCATTGAACCAGATGAGGAGAGGAGCAGCAGAAAAATGGCTGTAAGTTTATTGAGCTTCGAATCCTTCTTTCAGGAGGAGAGAGCCACCGTAAATCTGGCCATGTGGTAAGTAGCAGCTACACTGGGGCCGAGGAGATTCTGTGCCGACGTCTGATTTGTAGTCATAGTAATTACGAATTTTTACAAGCTGATAAATCTCAAAGTACGTGACAGGCGTGGTCGAAACACACATCAATTTTCATTTAAAGTGAAGTACAATATATGCGTGATTCAGGCCGTAAGGCAAAGCGGATTAGAAAGTAGCTTTTTTAGCCCTGTTCACTTCCATTCATTTTTTCGTTCTTCCAGGGACCCATGAGCCAACCGGAAAGGGGGGAGAGTTAAGCTCCCTAGCCGCTATATGCAGGCTCCACTTCCACATTCCACATTAGACCGCGCTCCTCCTTCCAGGTTGTAGAGACGTTGGTGAAGCTGAGTGAAATGGCTGAGATGGCATCTTGCACACACACACACACACACCCACACACACACACACACGCATGCACTCGTACAGTTTAGAGTTAAAAAACAAAGACAAACAACATAATGGAACTAGTTGTAATCATTTTCAAACTCAAAGACCACAGGCTAGCGTTGGCAGGGACCGGAAGTAGGCGTGAGAGTCACGCGGCTCCATGCATGGTATGGAAGCATATGTGTAAAAAAACTAAAATTATTAAGCATTAGCAGAAAGGCATTTTCCATTTCACTATACAACTGCTAAATGTGACTCACAAATAAAATAAATAAGCAATTTTCCAAACAGCATTTTAATTTTCTTCATCACTGCTCATTCTGTGACTTAATGAAATAGATAAAGAAAATGGAATTTAAGATTTCATTTTCAAATAACACTCCAGCAAAAGTGTGACAAAATTCAATTTGAAATGTCAAATTTGAAAATGAAAATGCATTAACAGAAATGCTTTTTCCATTTCACTATACAACTGCTAAATGTGACTCACAAATAAAATAAATAAGCAATTTTCCAAATGGCTTTTTAATTTTCTTCTTCATCACTGCTCATTCTGTGACTTAATGAAATAGATAAAGAAAATGGAATTTAAGATTTCATTTTCAAATTAGTTTGTAGTTTGTAGGGGGAAAAACGCATGGAGATCTGTAAGTATTCAAGGAGTTAGGATTGAATAAATGTGCTGACACTTCATTGTCTGTCAGAAAGATGCAGGAGGCCGGTTCAAAATGGCAGCTTAACCACTCATCAGTGCCAATAGGCAGCAGCAATAAAGATAAAAATCTACATTTTACTGACAGATTTTTGCTCCATATTTTCATTTTTTCAGTTTCACCTGTAGATTAATACTACATGAATTATAATATTTACACTAAAATGCTATATATATATATGTGTATATATATATATATATACACATATATATGTGTATATATATATATATATATATATATATATATATATATATATATATATCTGTATATGTATATTTGAATTGGTAATATCCATTAAAATTATTTTATTATAAATTCTGTATAAATTAATCATGTATTAAAATTGCTAAGTAGTACTTTCTGTTGCTCCTTTCTGCAGTTCAAGAGAGGTGAGTTTGGCCACATGGTGCTGCCTTCTCTACAGAACCACAGACACAACCAATGAGATCAAGTCTGACGGCCGTGGCATCCAGCATGAGAGCTACACATCTGTCTTTCTGGCATCTTCTCTCCGCTCGTAATACACCAATCACAGCCTCCTGTGAAAGAATAGAAACATATTTATTTAACATATTTGCATCAGTAATTCCCAAAAGTTGAATTGAACAGTGAGACCACCTTTGTATTGTGGATGTGGGAGGGGCACATGTAGAGTCTCTCTGAGGTATCTGTGAGCGTTAGAACAATGGAGATGATGGGTGAGGAGAACCTCCCGTAGTTCTTTGTGTTCTCATGGTCCTGCTTTGGCATGAAGTTCATCTGAAGATCTGAAAGTTTAAGAGCAAAATTAATAACTCCTCTTCATGTAATAAGAAAAGAATCTGGAAAAAAAGTGTTATGGCCCACGTTTTATAGCAGTAGCAGTGTGTGTGTGTGTGTGTGTGTGTGTGTGGGTTTATTGTGAGTGTGTTTATTATGAATGGCAGCATACAAATGAGATGTAAACATGTCCAGGCCCTTTATGATATGATGTTACAATAGAAATGCTCACATCATCAGGCTCAGGTTAAAGTCTTGGAGTCTCTGGACATCTTGGGAGGTCACAGACAGGCTTCAGGACTTCTGGAGGCAGATGTAGTCTTGCACTTTTCTGGCTAAAATGGAGAAGCATAATATTTGAAAATAATTTACTGTTTATAGTACACACCTGTGGTTCTCAGTAGAGATCTGGGGTGCACCCAGATATGATCCTTATTAAGTTTCTTAAAATAAATTAAGTTTTCATACATGAGCTAAAGACATGTTATGCAGGGATACGTATTACACTCTGCCCTGTGAAAAGGCTATATATGTGTATGAATGCTGGTGGCCTCATGATACACTTACTCTTTGAAGGAGAACCAGAAAGCTGAAGAATGATGGAATAAACTCCTTCTCTGTACAAAGGAGGTCAATCTACTTTCCTTTATTCTTACTATTTTATTCTGATTTTACAATAAATGTATTATTCCTTAAGTTTTTTTTTTTTTTTGAAACTTTCCTTAACATAAAAATTGCATTTCTGTTTATAATGCTCCTGAAAAGTTCTGCATAGCAGTCCTCTTTTAGCAGGTTAGCATGGCAGCTCGTTAGCTAAGGTTCTCCAGTCAGAGGGGAGGGTCTGAGACATGAGATACACCTGATACCAGTAATATTTGTTTTGTTTTTTAGCAGCAGCATTGTTGTGTGAGCTGTAATCTAAATCAGTGTTTTGGAATAAACGATTAATAAAGTCTCTGTTAGCTTTCATTGTCAGGAGACCGGAGACCACCGGCAGTAAACACGAAGCTAACGTTAGCTGGCTAAGATGTGCTGGTGGACACAAATACAATACAATAATATTATATTTACAAAATACAAACAATAAAAATGCTCAAACTTACTTGTGCAAAGCAATCCCCCGAGCCCTGTTCTCAACAGTCCAGGGGAACCGATCCAAGATGCGGCAGCATTTCCTGACCTCAAGCAGCCGGCTGGGTGATTTCTTCCGTGTCTACCAGGTGTCTATGTACACAACGCCCCCTAGTGTACTGAATGCGTAGTGCGGTCAGACTGGGAAGAAGAGTGAGGCTGGCGGTGACGTCACTCTCCTGCGCCTCTTAGGATTACGAATTCGAATTGACTTATGAGACACTTATTGCGGGGCTGGCATGAAAACGAAACTGCAATTCCCCTTTCTTTATCCTTTCCATTAAGTCACAGAATGAGCAGAGTTGAAGAAGAAAATTAGCCGTTTGAAGAATTGCTTATTCATTTCATTTGTGAGTCACACTTGGCAGTTGTTTAGTGAAATGGAAAAAGCATTTCTGTTAATGCATTTTAATTTTCAAATTTGACATTTCAAATTGAATTTTGTCACTTTTGCTGGCGTGTAATTTGAAAATGAAATCTTAAATTCCATTTTCTTTATCTATTTCATTAAGTCACAGAATGAGCAGTGATGAAGAAGAAAATTAAAAAGCTGTTTGGAAAATTGCTTATTTATTTTATTTGTGAGTCACATTTAGCAGTTGTATAGTGAAATGGAGAATGCCTTTCTGCTAATGCTTAATAATTTTAGTTTTTTTACACATATGCTTCCATAGCATGGAGCCAATTGAGGCTTTTTATGGCGGCCTGCAAACAACATGACATGCATTACTGCTAACCTGCTGATCTGGAGTGGGGAGTTGTCTCCCACCATTGACTATAAATACTCCTAAACATCTTGCTGCAATAGAATAGACTCATTGGTTGGCAAAAAACATAGAAATGGTCCTCTTGGAAGTATGCTTCATGACATACACAAACAGTACAAAGTTTTTAACAAATGCAAATGAAACCAAAACTTTAGTGTTAGTTGAGTGTTTGCGTGAGTGCGTGTATGTAACTTGAACCCATGCTGCTGTCATAGAATTGTTGTGCAACATGTAATGGACCATATCTAATAAAATACCATATGCTGCTATCTTAAAACAATAGAAACAATGAACTGAGCCTGCTCGGCCCCTTGGAACAGACCGGGACATTTGAGAACAGCTAAAATCAGCACACGCCCTAAAACAACAGTAGTATCATTAACAGTTCCTGTAGGGATAATATGTGTATTGCACACATCCACTGAACATCAACACAGTATAAGAAAAATACAAATGTATGGTACAGCATACTGTGCTGCAGGAGATGTGATAGCTGTGATTAGAGCAGTGGTTCTCAATTAGTGGGGCGCGCCCCCCTGGGGGTGCCCGAGGGAGGTGCAAGGGGGGGGCAGGCAGGCCACATCCAACCCACCCCACCCCACCCTGCTCAGAGCTTCCCCAACAGAGAATACAAGACAGATTCCACAATACATGCCACACTCTGGGTTGGGCCATATGTATAATTTTTCCAACCTCCAATGTCAGTCTAATTAATGAGGATGGGCCATACATTCACGCATGTGACTCTTCGAGCAATGTAATCATGCACTGACTGGTTTGTGAACACAGAAATATTCCAAACAAAAAAATTTGTTGTTTAGTGACATATAAACGGCCCGTATTAAACACGGTTATATTACAAAGAAGTCTCATCTTTGTTTCCCTGCCTGTGGTGCCCACCATAATGGTATTTTATTTAAATAAAATGTTTTTTAACACAACTTTCTTCCTTTCTTATATGAGAAATGGAAAGAATCGCTGCTGTGTTTGGACGCACGACGAGGGCGCACGCAGCCAGAGGCCGCATTTTCCCTTCACTTTCATTTTTAAAATAATAATAAACACTCAATAAAACCGTTGAACATCCATTCATTTTAATTAATATTTAGTCCAAACAAGCTGACCAGAGAGCCCCAGTAACATAGAAACAATGCAATTAAACGATTTCACTTAAATTAGGAACAGCATCCTTCTGCTCCGGCGTAAACCTGTACCAGTCACCTGCTTGTCCATAATCAGATGTCTCTATGGAGCTTGCTGTAGAGGCTATAATAACAATTCTGGACTTTAGCCTCAGACAAACTCATGGCTGTTTAAATGTTCTGGTGATTCAGAGCTCCGCTGACACGCTGGATCCAAGCAGGTGCTGGAGTAACGAGTTCTAGTTCTTGTTTTAAAGTCAGGAAACATTTCTCCAAATGAAATAACCAGAAGTCTACCAGACTCCTTCAAAGAAGGGTTTCCACTTTCCAGATCTGGAAGCTCTTGACACTGCGCTCTTGTGCACAGATCTGTCAGACGCCCTCTGAGGTCCTCTTGTGCACCGTTTGTGCGCACTGCAGCAGAGAGAATGTGAGATAATGCAGATGATCTGATGGGAATCTTTTCTTGATTGTGTTAACCCCGTGATGGACTCGTTGAACGGCTCAGAAAATCGTAGCTGGCCAAATATCCAACCCTCCCACACTCCTCACCCCTGCTCTGGGATAGCCTGGCAACATTATAATCCCCCCGCTCCACCGGACATTTGCTGAAGGATAGTCGCACATTGCCCCACGGGGAGGTGGGTGCAAAAAGAATCTATGTATCCTGGGGGGCTTCACCAAAAGTAATTGAGAGCCACTGGATTAGAGCATGGGCATCGCATTCCGTGGGGGATGTGGGTGTTTTTTGTGTCCCTATTTTTTTTCTCTTTTTCTCTTTCTGCAGGTCTAGAAGCGGATTCTTTTGCATCCTTTATTGTTTATTTTTGTGAACTCCCCCCCTTCCTTCTCTTTCCCCCCTTTCTCTTCCGTGTCCGAAAAAAAACACGGAAATGAAAGAGACAGAAAGAAAAGGAAGGAAGGGAGTTCACAAAAATAAACAATAAAGGATGCAAAAGAATCCGCTTCTAGACCTGCAGAAAGAGAAAAAGAGAAAAAAAAATAGGGACACAAAAAATCCAACAGAAACAAAACATCACTGCATTACTGGGGGCAATGGTGGCAGAGGAGTTAAGTGGCCGCCTTGCAATCGGGAGGTCGCAGTTTCGCGACCTGCTCAGTCTGTCGCTGTCGTTGTGTCCTTGGGCAAGACACTAAACCCACGTTGCCTGCTGGTGGTGGTCAGAGGGACCGGTGGCGCCAGTGTACAGCAGGCCCTGCCTCTGTCAGTGCGCCCCAGGGCAGCTGTAGCTACAATGTAGCTCATCCCCACCAGTGTGTAAATGTGTGTGTGAATGGGTGGATGACTGATTGTGTTGTGAAGTGCCTTGGGGGGTTGTAGAACCCTAAGAAGGCGCTATACAAATACAGGCCATTTACCATTTACCACTGTATAACAGCAGCAATTTCTGCTGAAAAGCACACGGTAATAAATCTTAGTGCATATAGTGCCAACCACAGCCTTAGGCTATGTGTTAAAAACACCCAAGCCCATACTTGTGAGAGCACCATGTGAGCATCTGTGTTGTGCACACGCCTTTGTGTATGAGAGGAATGTCCAATAATGAGTGTGAGAGGCCACAGACCTGCCCCCAAAGACCCGTGGAGGATGGAGGAGATCCAAGACCTGAGATCCCAAGGTCTCCCCAGAGCATGGGGACCCCAGAGGGACTGCCACCGGAGCAGCCCCAACCCCCCTCCCGATGGGCGCAGAGGCTCTCCCGGGGGGGCCAACCAGCAGCCGTGTCAGAGGCCCAGGAAATGACAACGGCAAGTCCCCAGCCCAGCCTGAAGCCACCCACTCAAAGGTAGATCGAGCTCGGAACCCAGCAGCCCGGTGCCTGAGGGCACCCAACCCCGGCAGAGACCCGACAGAGCCCAGGGCCCAGACCCCACCAGGCAGCCACCAGGAGTGAGCCGACATATGCCAAATCCTTCCAGCCCCAGATACGAGTGCTGCAAATGTGCAGGCAGACCAAGGTACCACCCACCAGCAGGAAATGGGGGGAGGGTAAGTCAAGATGTTATAGCACCTCAAGATGTCCCAGGAGAGTTTTCACCAGGATTGGAGAAACATTGCTAGAGGCGATTAGCTCGGAGCAAGCGTTTGGGTCAGGCCTAGCGCCCCGCAGATGTAAACAAAGGAAATGTGGAAGTTGGATCCATGACGCGTCTCGAGAGTCTCTCTATCATACGAGGTGGTAGCTGGGACACTACCTAAGAAGACCAAAGACAAAAGCAAGGCAGAAAGGAGAAAGTTAGGAGAGAAAAGTTTAAAAGAGTGGCTAATAACAGCAGCAAAACCAAGCACAGGTGCCATCTTGTTACCAGCAGGAAGAGGTCCAGGCACTACTTGAGTCCAGTTGTCATGAAGACGGCAGAATATATTCTCTGATTCTGAAAGAACTCCAACCAGGTTGTTGAAGAGGAGAAAATAGTTTCCACAGCCTGCTGAATCAAGAGGATCTGGCTGCAGACATCAAGATGATGTGTTCTTTAACGAACCGAGAATAACTCAGAGTTACTCAACCGTTACATACCCAGCCACTCACTGAGGTCTGCTGACCATCTCCTTCTCCAAACCCTGAAATCACACTATAAATATTGTGGGGAACATGCTTTTTTGTTTGCAGCTCCTGTGTTGTTTTAAATCAAGACTAAAGGCTCACTTTTTATTTAGCTTCTGGCTTTTAAAGTTTTGACAAATTGTACTGTTAGCTGTGACATTATTTGTGTAATAATCTATATTATATTGAAACCATTTCTGTTTTTGTTTCTCTGTACTCCTTTATGAATTTTTACTTTTTCTGTTTAAATTGTTTTGTACAGCACTTTGGTCAGCTGCTTAGAAATAAAACTGACTTAACTTGACAAGAAGAAGAAAAAGAAGTTTGTGTTTTTTTGTTGGCATCATGGCAGAGCCTGGAAGTAAAAGTCAGAAATGTTTTTAGAGGCGAAGCAAAGAGCGAAAGCTGAGTGAACACTGGTGCAGCCTACACTCATCTGAGGGAGCTAAAGGAGGCTACGAGCTCACGGACTCATGGTGACCTGGCTTTGTTGCTACTGGACTTGTAAGTAACACTATTTTTGTCCAACATTGTGGACTGTTTGTGTGTGTGTGTGTGTGTGTGTGTGTGTGTGTGTGTGTGTGTGTGTGTGTGTGTGTGTGTGTGTGTGTGTGTGTGTGTGTGTGTGTGTGTGTGTGTGTGTGTGTGTGTGTGTGTGTGTGTGTGTGTGTGTGGGTTTATTGTGAGTGTGTTGTGTGTGTGTGTTTGTGTGTGTGTGTGTGTGTGTGTGTGTGTGTGTGTGTGTGTGTGTGTGTGTGTGTGTGTGTGTGTGTGTGTGTGTGTGTGCGTGTGGTTGTGTGTGTGTGTTCCTTTATTTTTGATCATTTCAACCTGACTGAGCTGTGAACAGTTCAGCTATGTTTGCGTCCTCTATGCACGTTTCGCAGACTGTGGTTTCAAGTTTCAGAGAGTTCAAAATGTGGTCAAACCTGCTGAAGGGAAAAATACATGACACATCTAAATGGAAAGTTTGTTTTGTAAAAACTTCCTTTTCCACAGATAGCCCACTTGAAGAAACACAGAAACGGAATTCATAGATTCTAAATAATAACTGCTCTCTATTTCTGGTCAAAGTGCACTTTCCACCTGGTCCCTGTCCTCTGTCTCGTCTCTTAGGTAACCTCTTGATGCAGTTGTTTCAGAAATCTTCTGCAGTTAAGTTTTGCAGGTCAGAGCTCTTAGGAGGGAACATCAGTACAGGTCTGCTCATGCTGACAGATCATTCCAGAAGTGCAAGCACCTCGGCAGAGGTGGAAAGAGTACTACAATTTTCTATTTAAGTAAAAGTACCAATGCTTTGATGAATTTTTACTCAAGTACAAGTAAAAGTGTTTGCCTAAATTTTGACTTAAATAAAAGTAAAAACTATCTTAAATAAAATTTAATCAAAGTGAAAGTTACTTAGTTACTTTTTTGTCAGCGTAAGGATGGCCTCTTCTAAGTAGCACAAAAACATACCAACCATAGACCGTATATACACTGCTCAAAAAAAATAAATGGAACACAAAAATAAGACATCCTAGATCTGAATGAATGAAATATTCTTATTAAATACTTTGTTCTTTACATAGTTGAATGTGCTGACAACAAAATCACACAAAAATTATCAATGGAAATCAGATTTATCAACTCATGGAGGTCTGGATTTGGAGTCACACTCAAAACTAAAGTGGAAAAACACAACAGGCTGATCCAGCTTTGATGTCATGTCCTTTAAACAAGTCAGAATGAGGCTCAATTCAATTCAATTCAGTTTATTTCTATAGCGCCAAATCACGACAAGAGTCGTCTCAAGGCTCTTCACAAAGTAAACATTCCAATACAGGTCAGTTCATTAAGCCAATCAGTAAAAAAGTTTCCTATATAAGGAACCCAGCAGATTGCATCAAGACACTGACTGTGTGTTGATACAATCCTCATACTAAGCAAGCATGTAGCGACAGTGGGAAGGAAAACTCCCTTTTAACAGGAAGAAACCTCCAGAGGATCCTGGCTCAGTATGAGCAGCCATCCGCTACGACTCACTGGGGATTGAGAAGACAGAGCACCCCCCACACACACACACACACACACTCCATATATATCAAGTAGTGTTTCTATGGCTACACTGTGATTTCTTAGTAGAAGTTCTATTTAGTAAGAGTAAGAGAAACTTTATTGTCTTTATCTGAGTGAATCTATAATTAATTCAATAGGTGAACTAGTAGTAGCACATTCTATGTTAAAGAAAGTAAGATGTAATATCAGGAGAGGGAGAATGTTCAGTGGTTGGCAGCAGTGTGCCAGCCGATGGCCCCCTCCATGAGGCCACCACAGCTCAGCAGAAGGCCAGTGTAGCTTCTTCTGGGGAGAAAAACACTTAGAGAGAAAATAAAGTTAACAGCTGAAATAACAGGAAATAATGCAATTAGAGAGTGGTGGTAGAAGAGAGTAGCAGAGTGTGGAAAGTGGTCAGTATGTCCTCCAGCAGTCTAAGCCTATAGCAGCATAACTACAGAGATAACTCAGGATAACCTAGCCTTTTAGATGGAGGCATGTGGGAGGCAGGGCCAGGGAGAAAAGTCTCTAACGACTGTAGTCCCTGCTGTACACTCCACCTCCCTCTGCTCCCCACTCATCTAAACCTGGGCTAACATCAGAATTTAACCATAAGCCCTATCAAATAGAAAAGTTTTGAGCCTAGTCTTAAAAGTAGACAAGGTGTCTGCCTCACGCACTAATGCTGGGAGCTGGTTCCACAGTAGAGGAGCCTGATAGCTAAAAGATCTGCCTCCCATCCTACTTTTAGATATTCTAGGAACCACCAGTAAACCTGCAGTCTGAGAGCCAAGTGCTCTGTTAGGAACATATGGAACAATCAGATCACTGATGTATGATGGAGCTTGATTATTAAGAGCTTTATATGTGAGAAGGAGGATCTTAAAATCTATTCTGAATTTAACAGGCAGCCAATGTAGGGAAGCTAAAACAGGAGAGATGTTGTCTCTCTTTTTAATTCTCATCAGTAGTGGGTGTGGCCTCCACGTGTCTGTATGACCTCCCTACAACGCCTGGGCATGCTCCTGATGAGGTGGTGGATGGTCTCCTGAGGGATCTCCTCCCAGACCTGAACTAAAGCATGTCACGTCTGTCATGTGTTCAGTGTGAACCTGCTTTCATCTGTGAAGAGCACAGGGCGCCAGTGGTGAATTTGCCAATCTTGGTGTTCTCTGGCAAATGCCAAACGTCCTGCACGGTGTTGGGCTGTAAGCACAACCCCCACCTGTGGACGTCGGGCCCTCATACCACCCTCATGGAGTCTGTTTCTGACCGTTTGAGCAGACACATGCACATTTGTGGCCTGCTGGAGGTCATGTTGCAGGGCTCTGGCAGTGCTCCTCCTGTTCCTCCTTGCACAAAGGCAGAGGTAGTGGTCCTGCTGCTGTGTTGTTGCCCTCCTACGGCCTCCTCCACGTCTCCTGATGCACTGGCCTGTCTCCTGGTAGTGCCTCCATGCTCTGGACACTACGCTGACAGACACAGCAAACCTTCTTGCCACAGCTCGCATTGATGTGCCATCCTGGATGAGCTGCACTACCTGAGCCACTTGTGTGGGGTGTAGACTCCGTCTCATGCTACCACTAGAGTGAAAGCACCGCCAGCATTCAAAAGTGACCAAAACATCAGCCAGAAAGCAGAGGAACTGAGAAGTGGTCTGTGGTCACCATCTGCAAAACCACTCCTTTATTGGGGATGTCCTGCTAACTGACTATAATTTCCAACTGTTGTCTGTTCCATTTGCACAACAGCAGGTGAAACTGATTGTCGATAAGTGTTGCTTCCTAAGTGGACAGTTTGAATTCACAGAAGTGTGATTGACTTGGAGTCACATTGTGCTGTTTATATTTTTGAGCAGTATATATATATATATATATATATATATATATATATATATATATATATATATATATATATATATATATATATATATATATATATACAAAACCCTCAAAACAGGACTGGTTTAACATGTGGAGGTCATTTCAAGTTTCTCCCTCTTGATCTTTTTTGGCTGGTTTTCCACTCGTGCTAGTTTTGGCTTGAGTAATTATCTCTACTGGCAGCATGAGGCGATTCCTTAACCCTACAGAAGTTGCACAGGTTGTCCAACTTCTCCAGGATGGCACATCCACACGTGCTGCAGCAAGAAGGTTTAATGTGTCTCCCAGCACAATCTCCAGAACATGGAGGAGATTTCAGGAGACTGGCGGTTATTCTCGGAGAGCTGGACAGGGCCGTAGAAGGTCCACAACCCATCAGCAGGACCGATACCTGCTCCTTTGTGCAAGGCGGAACAGGCTGAGCACTGCTCGTGCCCTACAGAATGACCTCCAGAGGGCCACTGGTGTGAATGTCTCTACCCAAACAATCAGGAACAGACTTCATGAAGATGGCCTGAGGGCCCGACGTCCTGTAGTGGGCCCTGTGCTCACTGCCCAGCACCGTAGAGCTCGACTGGCATTTGCTCAAGAACACCAGAATTGGCAAGTCCGCCACTGGCGCCCTGTACTTTTTACAGACGAGAGCAGGTTCACCCTGAGCACCTGTGATAGACGTGAAAGAGTCTGGAGAAGACAAGGAGAACGTTATGCTGCCTGCAACGTCGTTCAACATGACAGGTTTGGTGGTGGGTCAGTGATGGTCTGGGGAGGCATATCCATGGAGGGACGCACAGACCTCTACTGCCTAGGAAATGGTGCTCTGACTGCCATAAGGTATCCAGATGAAATCCTTGAACCCTTTGTCAGACCCTACGCTGATGCAGTAGGTCCTGGTTTTCTCCTAATGCACAACAATGCCCGGCCTCATGTGGCAAGAGTATGCAGGCAGTACCTGGAGGATGAAGGAATTGAAACAATTGAATGGCCTTCACGATCCCCTGACTTAAACCCAATAGAACATCTGTGGGACATTATGTTTGGGTCCATTAGGCGGCACCAGGTTGCTCCTCAGACTGTACAAGAGCTCAGAGATGCCCTCACACAGATCTGGGAGTAAATGCCACAAGACACCATCCGTTGTCTCATTAGGAGCATGCCCCGACGTTGTCAAGCATGCACACAAGCTCGTGGGGGCCACACGAGATACTGAAAAGCATTTTGAGTTGCAGAAATGAAGTTTTTGAAATAATGGACTAGCCTGCCACATCTTCATTTCACTCTGGTTTTAGGGTGTCTACACAATTGAGCCCTCTGTAGGCTGAAAACTTTTATTTCCATTAAAAGACTTGGCATCCTTTTGTTCCTAAGACATTGCCCTGTCGTTGTATAGATATCCAACTTCATATTGAGATCTGATGTATCTAATGTGTTTCTTTAAAGTGTTCCTTTCATTTTTGTGAGCAGTGTACATATATATATGTGAAGTCAGCTGGATGGCAAGAACAAGATCCGGGCAATAAACAGCTACGCCCTGCCAGTAATCAGATATCCTGCAGGAATAATAAGCTGGCCAAAGGAAGAAATACAAACCACCGATGTGTAACGTGATGTAATTGGTTACTTTTACTTAATCCTCAATAAAATATAAAGGTATTCAACAAGAGATGATATTCCATATAAATATGAATTATGTTGAGTTTCTACAAGGGTCTTCTGTCCCTCGACGTAGTTAGAGAAGTGTTTAACTGCCCACACGGTGGCCATCAAAGCTTTTTCACAGTCAGAGTATTTTAACTCAGGACCGGACAAGAGCTTACTAGCATAGGCTACAACATGCCAATTGCAGTCATGCATCTGGTACAGACCAGCACTCAAACAGTGGGTAGAGAACCCGACCTCAAGGTGGAATTACTTGTCACAAATGCAATTAGGAAGCGCCAGGCACAGAGCAGAGCACAACGTGGCCTTCAAGGCATCCATGGCCTGCTGTTGCTACTCAGTCCACTCGAAAGGCACATCCTTCTTCAGCAAAGCAGTCAGAGGTCTCGCCAAGTCGGCATAGTTCTCTACAAACTAGCGCGAGTAGTTGCGCACACCCAGAGAACTCCTGTTCAGAGACATCCATAGGAGCTTTAATGGTGGCAACGCCATGGACTCTACCATGTTGAGGCTGCACTCCCTGTGATCCCACAAGGAGGCCAACAAACTGTACTTTAGACCTGCACCACTGACCATTGGTGAGGGAGATTTTTGCACCTGCAGCCGTGAGCTGACCCATGACATGGTCCAGCTCGGACAGACCAGAATATGATTGTAATTAACCAGTAAAGTGGAAGAAATCGTGTTATGAGGCTAAACAAGATTATTTTATTGAAGGGAGTATGTCGAGTTTGAAATTTTTATGCTCGTAATTGCCCCCTCAGGCCAAACGTGTAACTGCAGCTTCAATAGTAAGCTCGTGCACGAGGCATGTGTAACCAAGTTAGAGATTTCCCTAAACTATTTTTTTGTAAAATAGAATTTTTTATTAAAAATAGAAATTTTAGATAAAAAATAACTAGTAACAGTGAGAGAAAAGAAACAAATAGCACTGAATTTTCTTAGGAGCATAATCTCACTACAAATCCCACTATCCCTTGCGAGATTTTTGACGAATCATAGAGCTTGAATAGCCTCTGATGACTATGCCCCAGTTCATTTCCGGTGTCACTTCCTGTGAGTCGGAACAAGATATGATAGCCACTGACATCGCTAACTCTCAATCTTTTGCATCCGTGCGGTAAGAAACCAAAATACTTACCTCAAACTGATTCAACCAACTATCTAAGTTATTTGATATCTAACCGTGGCGAATTCGGCATGTTTGTGATTTGTAGAGTTTGTCGCTGCCGCACGTTGCTGCCGGTTGCGAGTGACGCCTCAGAGAGACCAAACATTTGGCTCAACGGTGAGTGAAGCGTAGCTAAACTTACCGCTTGTTTAAAAAATGATTATTAAATCACTGAAGAACTTAGTACCGAAGTCTTAAAGACCTTGTACGACCGAAAATATATCAAAATAAAATAAATAGTAAAATAAAACAGTACCTGGCAACAATGCTAACGCTGCTAATTTGGGTTCAGCCATTTTGTGATTCTGAATGTTAGCGCTATGTGAATTGTTCTGGAAATCATTATAAATGATGATGTGTGATTGAGATATGTTATATAAAGTGTTTTATGTACATTTCACAGTGATTTAAAGTAAATTTTTAGTGCTCTCCTGTCTTGTAACCGGTGCAGATAGGTAATTAAAAAGCACGCCAAATGTCTTTAAAGGGTGAGTAACACCATGGGCGGAGACTTATTCCAAGCAGACTTCCTGTTAGAAAAATACCTGCAAAATAGGCGTCACCTGGAGGACCGAGGGAGCGGCACTGAGGCAGTGATTGACAGCACCACCATCAACCACCCCACGTGGGCTCTCGGAGTTTCCCAGTCGGAAAAACTAGTCATTTACAAGCGCGTGCGCACTCGCGCGTGTACAGGAGCGCACAAACAAGCAAACCTAGCGCTCAGGAGAACAAGCAGACTCAGAAGCACCAGCAGGTTGGAGGATTTACTGTCCACCGCGATCACCAGAAAAAAAGGGGAGGAGGAGGTTTTTTTTTCAAGGAGGCGAGCGGCTCCGAGCTCTAACGTGTCATATCGTCAGGTGAGTGGTTGCGCCAGGTGGAGGTGCGGCCGACTCAGCTGGAGTCCAGTGCAGCGCAGCCACGTAGTAAGGTAGACAACGTCACCGTGCGCTGCATCTCTACAGCAATCAGCTGGGGCTGATTCTAAATCAGTGTGGAGCAGAGTTTTAACCTGAAGGTGGAGATATAATTATGGTTTTTGCCTGTAATATTACATTTTAAGTAAGTTGCACTAAACTGCCAAAATAATGATTACACATGTCTACAGCACTATTAGATACTCATCTATACAGGTTATCAGCACAAAAAAGTTGATTTAGGTGTTACTCGTTCTTTAATGTCTTTAAATTACTATGTGATACCAATTGTCTTGAATGTTACTTGTTGTTGTATGAATGCACTTTAAAAAAGAGTTGCCATTTAAAGAATACAATTAATGTGATTTGATACGATTTGAACTAATTAATATGAAAGTGAGCGTAATATTAATTGGATATGATACAGAAACAAATACGATTGTAATGAACTTTTGGATTTTTCTGACCAATCTTTAGGTCAGGTTTTTAGGGATCTGAATGTGGACATCACCGAACTGTGAGTTTGACCAGCTCCTCGTGATTGGATCCTTGGATTGTCCATTCTTTGACCTTGGAAGAATCCTAGCTCACGCTAGGTGGCGAGCCAGTTGAAAGAACCCAGAGAGGGTGTAATTCATCTCCCCCTTCTACAAACACATGTGGTAGGACAAGAACTTGTGACTCGAGAAATTGATCCCAACCGGAACAAAGGACATGGGCCCCAACGACTAAAAGGATTGATTTAGTTAGGTTTATTTTCTTTTCATGCCGGCTTAGTTATTTACTGTTTATCTGTTGTTCAAGTTGTTTTCACACTAAAAAGGTGAACCAACACTTTTGTTGTCAGTTGTCTTTATTGAAGTTCAACATTGGCTCTCCTTACGTCCCTAGTGTTTCTGATATTGGCCCAGAGGTTATTTGAATTATTGATTGCCACTTATCACAAAGTAATAAGTAAGGCTTACACATGCCTGCTGTAAGTGCACACTCCTGAATGAAAACAACAGCTGAGTCAGTCCTGCTGCTGATGGCTCTTGTACAGGGTGGGCCATTTATATGGATACACCTTAATCAAATGGGAATAGTTGGTGATATTAACATCCTGTTTGTGGCACATTAGTATATGTGAGGGGGCAAACAGAATAAAGTTTCGTTTAAACAAAGCACACCATTGTTTTTCTTGTGACATTACCAATAGGTTAGATGTGTCACATGACCCTCTTCCTATTGAAAAAACAAAAGTTGGATCCAAGATGGCCGACTTCAAAATGGCCACCATGGTCACCACCCATCTTGAGTTTACCCCCTCACATATACTAATGTGACACAAACAGGACGTTAATATCACCAACCATTCCCATTTTATTAAGGTGTATCCATATAAATGGCCCACCCTGTACTCTGATGTAGACTAGGGTGACCATATTTCCATTTCCAAAAAAGAGGACGGGGGATCTGTGCCTACTGATGACGTCACACTATGGCAACGCCACACAAACCACGTTGGGACCCATTTTTTTCCAGGTGTTCTGTCAGAACTCCTGGCTTAGAGCTAAAATTAATATCAGATTCTGCCAACAAAGTGGCTCTAAAACAATTCATATGTAAACCGAGGTGTTTTTGCAAACACTATAATTAATACTCCTGGGCAGGCTTTGAGTTACACAGAGGATTCTGGGGGAGCCCAGTGACGGGCGGGCGGGTGGGGGGGGGGTCTGTTTGCCTTGGCCCCCAAAATGCCTTGATACGGCCCTGGATGTGGGACTGAATTTTGAAGGTGATCTGAATTGTATCAAAGATATAAATATTACATGCTTGTGAATTATTGCTTTATGAAGGTAAAAAGGTGTAGTGGGATAAATCTACCTACATTTTCCTTTTCAAGAACTTTTAAGAAATATTCAAATAAAAAACAAGAAAACAAAATTTTGTTTTCTTACCACACCAGACCAGACCCAAGGTGTAGGCTATGCAAATAAGCCCCTGAGACAATATAACAGCTAAGATACTGTGCAGAACCCTCAAGCTCCCAGGCCTTTGGTAGAGGACCTGAGCTTGGAAGGATGAGACCACCCGTGGAAGGTGAGATGGGAATTTTTATATATATATCTGTCCTGTTTTGAATTGAAATAAAATTTAAAAGCTTGTGGGGGGGTGCCTCGGCCTCCAAAATGCCCTGATACGGCCCTGGATGTGGGACTGACTTTTGAAGGTGATCTGAATTGTATCAAGTATATAAATATTACATGCTTATGAATTATTGCTTTATGAAGGTAAAAAGGTGTAGAGGGATAAATCTACCTACATTTTCCTTTTCAAGAACTTTGTTTAGTTTTCTTGTTTTTATTTGAATATTTTCCTGTCCTGTCTGTCTCTGATCTCCCTGCTTCTCTCCATCCACCAGAAAAAACTGTTTCCTGGCTTCCTACTCTTTTATACCTCATAAGTTACTTTTGAAGTACGGTCAGCAGTTCAAATTAATCTACCGGCTAAAAAATAGTGGATGGCGCGCTGCACGGCCGCGCAGGTGAGGTGAAATCACCGTAGCACAGGTGTTGCACTACGCAGCAGCTCTCCAGCACCCACAGCAGCGTCAGACACGAATAAAAGACACAAATAAACATCAGAAAACACCAGATTAGCAGTGTACTGTGTTAAGCTGGGTGTACACTGTGCGACTTTTTCACTTTTAGCGTTCAGCTTCAGCTCAAACTGTACGAGTTCCTCGCAGAGCAAATCTCACGAGTCATGTGCTCACACTGTACGACTGTACGCTCACACAGTTCTCGGATGCGACCTGACTGCTCACACTGTACGTCTGGCATGAACTCATCGCAGCTAAAAAAAAGTATATATGACGCAACACGTTGGTCTGAGTACGGGAGGACGAGGACGGCATTTGGAATAGAAGCGTACTCTGTTGCTTCATGGCAAGCGCTGCTTGTTGCTACGGTTAAAAAAATCAATCTGACATCAAAATAAAAGTCTGGTTTGTTCCTTAAATAACAAAATAACATCGAAAACATTATTTGTATTATATTTGATCCACTTTTGATCAAAATCGATAAATTACCAGCATTTCCTGCTGTTAAATGAAGAAAAAATTTTTATTTTTCATCAAAACAAAGCAACGCTGCTTTTATTTTGAAAGTGGGTTAACTATTTGGTTTGTTTTCGCTTCCACTTCCTTCATTTACGCTACTGCTTCTGTGTTTGCGCATGCGCCGTGTGCGGCTCTGATACTGTTTGGGTCACAGACGCTCGCAGCGCCGCTTCAACAGTGCGGCACCCTCACGAGGGACGAGCAAAATATCAAACACGCCAAAAATCCATGCGAGCTTACGATTGCTGATCGGTAGCTGGTCATGTGGTGTTAATCGCCTCTCGTAACCCCCTGTATACTACACAACGCTCAGCGCAAAACTCGCCCCGATCTCGTACATTCTCGCACGAGGAGAAAATCGGCTCAAAAAAGTGAAAAAGTCGCACAGTGTACGCCCGCCTTTAGTGAGCAGTCTATGGGAACAAAACCTAACAAAACCGACCAATCACAAGCAGGCATTCTCCATCTCGTTCGATGGATGTTTAGAAAAGTGGACTCCGTCCGTCCTTGTGAGCCTGTCGGCGAGCCCCTCAGCCCACGCTGCATGTTACGTATCATTGGCCGCTTTTAAGTGGTTATACGGAAATTCTTCAGCCTTTCTAGTGGATATACGGCGTATACCAGCGTATCACGTAGACTACACCATCTTTTCCATGGTGGGTATTGTTCTCATGGTTGCTCATGCTCTTATAGCCGAGCATCTCCAGGATCAGTGCTGTTCAAGTGTATATCAGCTCATTGGTTTCAGTCATGGTGGTTGTAGGAATCTTTCTCAATGCTGCATTCACATCCGGAAGGATTTCAGATGGTACTCCACTCAGCTATTGTAGCTGGTTACCTGGTGTTTACTTGTGCCATTATCCTATCTCTCAGGTCAGTTGCTGCCTTGTTCAGCATTGTTTCACTTATTGGGGCTTCGTACCCAATCTCTGGATGGGGAATTGAGGTTAGCTCCCCTCTGACCTTGTGTCCTGGCTCCTCCTTGCTGTAGCATTTGTGTTGTATCTCGTCAATCTCAAGTTGTGAAAGCAGTTGCCGTTTGTGGATGTTGGAACACTGAGCTACTAGTTGTTTGGCTGTTAGTGTTGAGTGCGGGTTTTGAAGTAACCATTCTTCCCGCATTCTCTGCATGTAACCCCTCTGACTAGGGTAACTAGAGTAGTAGCAATCCAACAGAGTCAGGTTCTCGCATCTTGCCCATTTTCGTCTTGTTCCAGTAGCCCACTTTTCATCAGGGTGCTCTGGTTCCCCAGCACCTGACGCAGACCTTGTTTGGTCGGGCAACGTCTGAGACAGTATCTCATTCATTTCGGTTGTTCTCATCATGATATGAGGTAGGCAGATAGCACCAAGAGTCTTGGCTGAGGTCTGTGTGTGTGTGCGTGTGTGTGTGCGTGTGTGTGTGCGTGTGTGTGTGCGTGCGTGCTCATGTGCACGCGCTTGTTAACGACTCCTTTTTCAGACTGAGAAACTTTGAGAGCGCGGGAGGGGGGGTGAAGGGGTTACTGTCGATCACTGCCTCAGTGCCGCTCTTTCGGTCCACCAGGCAACGCCTCTTTTAAGTGCATTTTTCTAACAGGAAGTGTGGGTGAAGAAAGACTCCACCCATGGTGTGACCTACCCAAGTGTTAAGTGTTGATTTGCACAAATCAGGCTGTAGTTCTCCTGTTGTATGAGCAGAGCGCGCCGGGATTCAGCTTGTAATGAGTGCGCACGGTTTTTGTCGCTCTAGCAGTGCGGAGCTGTTGGGGAAATGCATTTCAAAGATGACTCAAGTTAGACTACAGAATGAAGCAGCATACTGATGTAACACTGGTGCACAAAGGTGCAGGTTTCAATGAGGAACGGGAGATGGAGGGGAGAGGGGGAAAACAGCGAGTGCATCAGAGGGAGGAGAATAATGTTTTAGAGCAAAACAGAAGGAAAAGTGTGAGTGATTAATGTCCACACACCCACGTCCCCCACGGGGGAGACATGGCGCCCATGCAGGTGTCTCTCATTCTGTTCAAATGCTGCAAAGCGCAATATTTTTTATTTATTAGACCTATAAATTATTTTTCACTCAGTAATGGACATGATTGAAAACGTAGCGAAGTACAATACTTAAAAAAACATATTCAAGTAAAAGTAAAAGTACAGACTTTAAAAATGCACACTCAATTACAGTAACGCACGTAAATGTAATTCGTTACTTCCATCTCTCCACTTCAGGTAGTTAAGAGGACAACAGATAAGACTCTGGTAAAAAAAAAAAACATATACAAATGTCTAACCATCCCGATGAGGGCAGCAGCAGCTCAGGAGGTAGAGCGGGTTGTCCAGTAATCGGAGGGTTGTGGGATCGATCCCAGCTCCCAGCAGAGAATTCTGCTGTTGTGTCCTTGGGCAAGACACTTAACCCACCTTGCCTGCTGGTGGTGGTCGGAGGGACTGGCGGTGCCTGTGCTCGGCAGCCTCGCCTCTGCCAGAGCACCCCAGGGCAGCTGTAGCTACACTGTAGCTCATCATCACCAGTGTGTGAATGGGTGGATGATGCGCTATAGTGTAAAGCACTTTGGAGTCCTCTGATTCTGAAAGGCGCTTTACAAGTGTAGATTACTTATTCTTATCGTGAGTATTGGGCACACAGCAGAGAGAGATGACAACACCCAGCGCTCCCTCACAGGGCTGGTCAGTAGCCTGACCACAGGAGGGTTTAAGGAGTGTCAGAACCAGTCCCCCCAGAACTTTTGTGATATGAAGTCAAAGGATTCAAAGCCAGGCGGGTTTCATAGGTACGGATCAGGATGATTCACTGTCTTCAAGCAAAGCAGAATGAGGAAAGAGCTATGTGACTTTTAAAACTGATTGTAATGTGAAAACAATGAGTAATCATGGGCTTAGATCTAGTCCTGATTAAGGTAAAATTCAGTTTACACAAAGGCCCGCTTCAAAATGGTCTCAGGTCCCTTAAATAAGGTTAACTGTCCTCTCCTTTGATGCCACAGTAACAATTATAACCCCTGGACCTCTACATAGAGTCTTGTGGAGAATGCGATGGAAAATGGACCAAATGAATAAAAGATGTAAAAACTGGCTCAAATGACCCAAACTCCAAAGGGATTAAAAACTTAAATGAGAGGTTCATGTAAATAATGTTTCATTAGACAACTATTCATTTTGCATTACACATTTATTTTGGGTGCAACATTAAGAACTTGTTGTGAATCCTGGAAGCAGAAGCGCTACATTTTCTAAAGGCTTAGGCAATTCCAATTTTTAGTTCTTATGCACAGAGTAGTATAAGCTTAGGCCTTTAAGCTAAGCTACAGTAAAGACTAAAACTAACAAACCCCTTCTGGGCACAGAGAGATATTATGCAAACGAAAAGCTTGCTCATTCAGGTTTTGAACCATAAATCCTTGCTGTGAGTTGACAGATCTAACCACAACACCACTATGTTACCATCATCATTCTACTTTCCAGACTGCAGACTGACTTGCTGTTTGAACACCAAACATGCTGTACTTTGTGGACAACAGAATAAACTATAACTATACCTTTGTGCAGATGTACTAAAGGGTTGATTCTTTCAGTTTGTATAACAGCACCAGATTGATCTCAGATCAGTAACGGAACTGATGAGATCCAAGATAAGATATGAGAGGCTGGTTACTACTTCTTTTTTTTCAGGTCACTGAACGATCACATCGTCTTTGATAGGCTGAATTATAAAACCTAATCTAACTCTTAAAAAACACTAATACCTTATACCTGTTACCTAACCTGAAAAATCAGCCCTAACAGACTAGTGTGAACAACACAGCTCTCCTCCTACAAAGTCAACATACCTGTCCAGCAGGTAAATTTGGCCAACAGCCAACATGTGTGTGTTGCACGTAGCTTACTGGAAACCTCATGAGCTGTGCCAGAAATAAATACCAGAGGGAGGGAGTGGGGTTTTTTTTTTACTGCTGTGATCTCACCTCCTTCAGCAGATAAACACACATGCAGTCATTATGTCTTTCCTCATAGTTATATATTAAACTAATACCAAACCTTTTTGTTAGGTTTATTATAAAATCAACCATTCCAGTAACTTGCATGAAATAATCTGGAAAGCAGAAGCTGAGCCAGTTAGAAGCTATTATTAAAACATGTTGTGTTTAATGTGGAAATGTAAGCTGATAAATGAAGAATCTGAGCATGTCAACATCTCATTTTTTCATGATGTGGTGAAGTAAAAACAGTTACATGTTTAACACAAACCTCAGCTTGACCCTATGTTTATCTACCTGTTGAGTCTGCTCCTGGTGGCATCTAAAGGAGAAAGAATCAGTGGAAATGTGTCTCAGCTGTAGGAACCTAAAAACTGAGTGGTGGATATGAAATTTGACCACCAACTGGAGTCAAATGTACCATCAAAATATAAGTTATAGAGATAACTTATGCCTCTAGTTGCCCACTTTTCAAAGACTCATCAGACAGAAGGAATAAACGTGGTTTGTCACAGGGGCAGCGAACGATAAGTCAGTTAAACCAAAAGATCATCGAAACTGATACCAGCTCTTGATTGTTTGAATTACAATGGATGGCTGAGTATGGAAATATTGGGTGCAGTAAATGGTAAATGGCCTGTATTTGATATAGGACCCCCTACAGTCCTAACCCCACACCCCACCCAAGGTGCTTTACAACACAGTCATTCACACTCAGACACACACACACCCTGGTGGTGATGAGCTACAATGTAGCTACAGTTGCCCTGGGGCACAGGAGAGGCTGCTGAGCACAGGCGCCACTGGTCCCTCTGACCACCACCAGCAGGCAATGTGGGTCAAGTGTCTTGCCCAAGGGTAGGTCCAAGATGGCCGCGGGCAAGATGGCAGCATGATAGCTGATCTCCCCCTCATTACAATCCTTTTCTGCCTTTGGGTCCAGTATTTGCTGTTTTTAGCTCCTCTAGAGAGAGTTCGGTTTCTTTTTAGTCATCCTAAGCTAAACAAGATGCTGACTAACAACAAAGGAGCCACCAGAACGTCATTGCAGCAGACGCTATTGAAAGCTAATGCTAGCCCCAAGGTTACTCGGCCAAGGAGTACGCCTGATGACAACACCGCGGAGCCTGACGCAAGACTAATGCAGCTTCTTGGAAAACTGGCTGCAAATCAATTGAAGATTCTGGAGGATCAAACGAGGAATTTTGCTGACGTACGGAAAGAACTGATGGAGATTAGGAAGGCCTTCAAGGAAGCTTTAACTGATTTTATAATGTGAATGAGCAGTGCAGCATCCCGCTTGGATGCGTTGGAGGAGATGGAGAGGAGGTGTGAACAATTCCCACCGGCAACAACGGCTGTTGTCAAAGCCTTGACGGCTAAGTTGTCTGAATTGAAGGATAGGGACAGGTGCCTAAACCTCCATGTCTTCGGACGGAGGGCGCGGACGCCGTCTCTTTTCTTTGAAGAATTCTACCGGAGATACTGTGGTGCACATTTGATGGAGGTCTGGAAATAGAACGAGCACACAGATCGGTGATGCCAACGAGACCCGGGGCTCCTCCTAGGCCCTTGATGGTACGCTTTCTGAGGTTTCAAGAGAAGGAGAGGGTGAGGAGAATTGCCAGGGAGATGGGTGAAGTACACTGGCAAGACCACAAAATCAGTTTCTATCAAGACTTCTCCAAGGAAACACAGGTACGCCTTCAATCTTTCTCGGAATGCAAACACTTGCTTCATCAAGCTAAAATCCCATTTGGGATTGGGTAGATCTTTTGGGTTACTCAGTTTTTAACATGTTCCAATTTTCTGTTTCCAATGGCTGTTTTTATAGGGAGGTGAATACCTCACTAATTACATTACTTTTCAAAAAAGGCAAAGACCCTACGGATTGTTCCAACTACAGACCCATCTCGCTACTGAATGCAGATATAAAGATGTAGTGCTGGCTAAACATATGCAAGGTCACATGATGAAACTGATTAATTGCGACCAAACGGGATTTGTGCTCTCAAGGTTAGCGTCGGATAATGTACGGAGACTACTAAATGTGATAGACAAAGTTTCTGAGGAGAATAAGAGTGCGGCGGTGCTAACTTTGGATGCAATGAAAGCTTTCGATTAACTTGAATGGCCCTTCTTACAGTCTCTACTGGAACGTATGGGCTTTGGGCCCTTCTTTATCTCTATGATTAAGACCCTTTATAAGAACTCATCTGCCATGATGATGACAGGCAGGGTTTGCTCCTCTGTTTTCCAGATTTTGAGGGGCTCCAGATAGGGCTGCCCCTTGAGCCCTTTGTTATTTGCACTATCAATGGAGCCTCTTGCCCAATTTATACATTCATCTCCCCTCATCTTGCTGATTTCTATCAATAACACTCACCATCGTATCTCCCTTTATGCAGACAATATTTTGCTGTATCTTAATTATCTATTTTTGTAGAATTCAGTGAAATATCAGGGTTCAAGATAAATTGGCAAAAGTTGGCACTATTGTGGTTGAATAGATCTTTAGGAGATACCCAGAACCATCATTCGATTCCGGTGGTCAAACATTTCATGTATTTAGGCATAGAGATCAACCCATCGATTTCAGATATTGTAAAATATAACTTTGATAAAACACTGTCCAAAATTCTTTTAGATTTAGAGAAGTGGAGGAAACTCAAGAACTCACTCCGTAGCCGAATTTCAGTGATCAAAATGAATGTTCTACCCAGGGTAAATTTTATTAGCTCAACACACACCTCCTCAGCAGTATTGGTTGAAATTGCAAGCAGTGGTCACTAAATTTGTATGGAATCGTAAACAACCCTGTGTTATACTTAGGACAATGCAACAAGAAAAAAAGGATTGGGGTTTGTCTCTCCCAGACTTCAAGCTGTATAACTGGGCTTTCACACTTAGACCCTTAATAACTTGGCTTCAACATCAGCTAGAGGTATCTTGGAGGGGCCTGGAGGAAAGTATGGTGATCCCTTACCCCCCTACATCAGTTCATGTTGGTGTATAAGTTAGGTTCTCGCTCACATGTCCATAGTCACATTATTGGTCAACTACTTCAAGTTTGAGAGTATTTATTTATTTATAAACGATGGTAGGCCGCTGCGATGCGTGGCTTGGGAGGAAAACGGAATTTCTATTCTTGGAGATATTTATGGGGATGACTATTGTTGTGGAAAAATATGTTGTTTCTGTCTCTTTCTGTTTTCTGATGTATTTTGGTCAAAGAATATGATGTTCAAGCAGCTCGTCTGACATCCCTCGTCTCAGGCCCGTGTGATGCTGGATCAGGTCTTCTTCTTTCCTCCGAGCTGGTTCAGCATTTGACTTCTCGTTGTTTTTCCCACTCTCCCGGTTCGTTAAATCTTCTGATCAAACAAAGAACGAGCCATAAAGACCGCCTCGTTGCAATCAACGTAAACTCTTTATTTCACTCTATCATCCTTTATTGTAACCCGATGTACAGTCGGGGAGATTCCGACCATCTCCCATTGTATAATGGCGAATCTGAAGTTTCACAGCATGCACACAGATTTTATCCCTTCTGCAGTCCCTGGGACCGCCTGGTACCAGCCCAAGGTCATAATTCTGGTTTCCCTAGTAACAGACATTTCTTTTGGTATCTGGCTCCAGGAATGGAGCCATCTGGTCTAAACTTTCTCCTGTCTTATCTGTCCCTAGGTCAGAGAATCCTCACCTCCCTTTGCACACAGTTTTATGACACCAAACCAGAAAAACAGACCTTCACATGAGATCAAAACCTTCTTGCTTTAGCTGGAACTTAAAGCTTGATGTAAACATGCATAAATCATGGTTAAATGCAGATCAATAAAGAGTACAAGAATCATATGTGTATCATTAAACCTGGAAAGAAAAGTGATTAACTTATTTGATTAACTTGATTCTAATTTCTAAATTTAAAGGCACAGTAGGTAAAAAATATAATTCCCGTCACTATCTTCTGTCCTTTGAGGAGTTGCGTTCTACGTTTGATCTGCCTCGAACAACCTTTTATTTTTATTTACAACTGCGATCTGTTTTTAAGGCCCTTGGTGCCCCATTACATGGGCCGTTATATTGTTCACCAATCATGAATATATTATTGACACCACTGAAGCGAGGCGGGTGTGCCTCCAAAATCTATAAGTTTTTGTTGCATGTCCTTTACAAGCCACTGGCGTTGGATTGCTTATGGTGAGTAGATTGTAGGGACATAAATCCTGATTTGGATTGGGATGCTGTGTGGGAGGGGGTTTGCATGTCATCCAGGAACCCTGATCAACAAACAAATTCATTATAACTTCATACATTGACTCTACTGCTGCATAGTGTTGGTACCAAGTTTGTTTTAATCTTTTATTTGTGTTTTTTTGTGATTGAAGATTACAATACTAGATTACTGCATATGTGTATATACATGTACCCTTGTTTTTATTTCTCTTCTAATTATCCTCTGAGTGCTGGTGCTGCTGTGACAAGTGAATTTCCCCACTGTGGGATCAGTAAAGTCTATGCCAGGCCTATTCATGTACTTTCTCTACTGGGCCAGATTTCTAAATCGTGGAT
Organism: Aphyosemion australe; assembly: GCA_006937985.1. NCBI lineage: Eukaryota > Metazoa > Chordata > Actinopteri > Cyprinodontiformes > Nothobranchiidae > Aphyosemion > Aphyosemion australe. Next base: position 18,910 of record SSNS01000764.1, on the reverse strand, counting down.
CAGCTTAGGGCCGGATACCCAAATCTTTATTATGTATTTTACTGACATTTAAATATAAAATTTTAATATTTTGACTGATATTATCACCTCCACCACTACTACAAATACAACTAAAAATAACAGCAATGCACGTCTTCTTATTGTTTTAATGATCTGCATCAATTCATCAGAGCTGGTAATACAAACATTTTTATGGTTTTTAACCTGCATTAACTCACTACTAAATGAAAATTAACAATAATAGCATAGCAGCTATGCAAAATAAACATATGTGGCAAGGTGGACCGACGGCCCAGGCGGGACTTAAACCTCAGACTGTCTGGGTGAAAGTCATGCGCCCTAACCAGTCAGCCAAATGGATATCCCCATGGCCAAGCAGCCCAGGTACATGATCAATCGGGATCCAGTGACAGGATGCTCACTGTCACACATAGTTTTCCATCCAAGCTGGATTAAAAGCAGATTTTAGATTTTTTTGGGAAGCCTCCAGAAAACTAAAGAAGATGCAGCAACAGTGAGTTATGGGGTAAATTGTCATGAATGCGGTCCAATATAGTGTGTTTACAGTTTATTTTGTGCTTTTTTTGTATTTCAGAGACTTTTTAACAAGGACACATTTGTCCCTCATTCTCCACCTCTTAATTAGCTCGCCACCTCTAAACCCACGTTTCCCGTCATTTCCGTCCACGAAAAAACGCTTGCTGCTCCTTTTCCCGTCTTCCAGCTAAACAACTGATCTGTCTGCTGGACATCCATCCTTCTCATCCTCCTTTATACATTAAACCACTAAACTACAGGGAAGTAACTAACTATCTGTCACAGATTGCTCCAATATCTAAAGTTTTGCCGTCAATGTCTGTCTCAGTGTTTTCTGCTCTGTGACAGCGCCTCAGCGCACCTTTTGACACCTGCTGTCAGATCACGCAGCACCCATCCTCTCCCTCAGCAACAAAACGCTACTGAACCCATTCTTAGTTTAATTATTTTAGTATAACGCTGGTTTTATTTGGTCTGTTAACAAAAATAAAACGGGTGTGTAGTTTATAATCCGCATTTTAAGCATAAATTGAAACCAGAGTCTTGCTGCTGCGGCGTCCCAAAGGTGTGTTTTTATTGGTCAACTGCAGACATAGACATGAGTACATAGATGGGCAGCTCCAATAGGCAGTGCCAGTCCATGGGGTGTCTACATATATATGTCTGTGATTGCTAAGATGGTGTTGCGTTCAAGTGCAATATCAGTGAGGGAATTTTGAAACTCGCACGCAAAAACTGTTTTTAACTGGGTTTTTTCTGTTGGTGGTTGGGGGATAGGGCCAGGTGGGCCATTTGAATAGCCCTGGTCTATTCTATTCTATTCTAATCTATTCTATTCATAGACTCTATCTCACGCCAAAGAAATTATGTGCAATGAAGATAATTATGGATCATCTCTGCAAGTTGTGTGATTTAGCTGAGTTGGGAACTTTTAAACATATGTATTGGGAATGCCCCCCGTCAGGGTTTTCTGGAGACAAGTCGTGAGCAATCTTTATGCACTGCTGAACTGTTCCATACCCTGCTCGCCAGAAGTGATTTTTCTAAATGACTTTTCACAGATTAAGCTGAAAGTAGTGTTTCGATGAATCATGTTGGCAGGTCTCACAGCAACAAAGAAGATGTTAGCTACACGCTGGAAACCACCACTATAGGCTCGTTTCCTTTATCAGAACTTCAGGGTAAGTCCTGGGACGGGGAAAAGACCGGGAGATTCAAATGTCCCAGTCCTCTCAGCTGTTCTGTCTCCATTCAAATTCAGCTCTTTCAGGACTTTGCACAGACGTCAGCATATCGCGACTGCTTCAGCAGTGAGTGATGTCACTGATCAGCGCCAGAAAGCGTCCACAGTAACAATAATAACATTAAAAGTATTTATTCTGTTTAAGTTTATCATAATTTAATCCATTCAGAGGACGAGAGCAGCTGCGTGATGTAAAATGTGGCGTTCAATGACCAGAAGCTCAGTTTTTACAGCGCTCTGTGAGACAACAAAGCCCCGTGAATTAAAGCGGTGTGGGGAAATTCCAAGGTGTTTTCCGGTGCGGAGTTTAACAGTGGGGGAATTCCTCAGGGTTTTCTGGTGCGGAGTTTAGTAACAGCTGTGGGGAAATTCCGCCTTGTGTTCCGGTGTCGGGAGTTTAATTTTAAACACGATCGCATTCCGTTCGCTTCCTGCTTCACTAGCAACTCTTCTAATTTTACTACTGCCGGTTGTTTTGGAGAACGTCGACTGCTGATGTCATTTCCTACGGAGTTACAACCAATCAGCGTGAGTTAACCGAAGGTTCCGCTCAGCGACTCCATCGGGCCGTTCCGAGTACCTACCCCTGATCAGGTACTCAGAAGGTTCCGGAAAACGGCCCAGAAAACGGCCGTTCGGCCGGCCCGGTCAAGTGGAGACAAGCGCACGTCGGGAACTTCCGGTAAATTTACCCCGAAGTTCCGATAAAGGAAACGGGGCTATTGTCTTTCTATCTCGACTTGAACTTTGCTTTTTTTTTGACATAGCTTACTTGGAATTATTCATTGCAAGAATGCATAAAGAGAAGTCTGTGGCAGTTTTTTATTTATTCTTTATTTAACCAGGAAGGTCCCATTGAGATTAAAAACCTCATTTTCAAGGGAGTCCTGGCCAAGAGGCAGCAAAAGTTACAGTTACAACATTTTTTTCCAGTTACACAGACATGTTATGTACAGAATTACAGAAGGCAATTACAACACAGGGAATCTGTCTCAAAGGCTCTCAGTCTGGTTTTAAATGTATTCAAGGAGATGAGCTCGGTTAGTTTCCAGTTTTCCTGCAGCCTGTTCCATGCAGAAGGAGCAGAGTGAACAAAAGCCCTTTTGCCCAGTTCAGTGCGAGCAAACGGGACACAGAGTAACAACTGATCGTTTGCACGCAGACTGTGAGAAGTTACACTTCTCCGTGAGATTAAGTTACAGATGTAGTTGGGTAGTAATCCAAGCATGGCCTTGTAAATGAAAGTGTACCAATGTGCCAACCTCCTGGTGGACAAAGAAGGCCATCCCGCTCGAGAATTCAGTTCACAATGATGGGTCAGTGGTCTACAGTTAGTAATAAACCTCAGCGAGGCATGATAAACCACATCAATCTTACCAAGACACTGTGCTGAGGCATTCATATACAAAAGGTCTCCATAATCCAGAACAGACAGAAATGTTGCAAATTATCCAGATACCAGTGAGCTGTTTCTCCAAAAGAGTTACAGGCATCATTTCACTTTTTTTGAATTAGAGGAATCTCGTTCCAGGTGCAAAGCAAGGGGAGATCGTGCGTTCGCTGTCCTTGCACCATCCTTGTGGAATGGTCTTCTGAATGTTAGGCTGGCGCCTTCCCTTCAGATTTTTAAGTCCCGTCTGAAGGCCCATTATTATGTCCAGGCATTTTCTCCATTGGGGTCTTGATTTTATTGTTGTTGGGTTTTTTTCTATCTGTTTTATGCTGTTTTACTATGTTTTTATTCTATTTTCATTTTTTATTTTATTGTGTCTTTTATGCAATAGCTTTTTAGTGTGGTGTCCAGTACCTTGGGCTTCTCCTAAAGGTTGTGGAAGGTGCTCTATAAATTAATAAATAAATGAAATGAAATAAAATTTTTAAAAATGCTGTTTCAGTGCTGTGTCTGGCCCATAAGCCTGACTGAAATGGTTCTAAGATGCCATTTTGAGAGAGAAAACATTGAAGCTGCTGATACATACCACACTCAAGTACTTGTACAAGCAAGCACAAAAAGGCAAATTCAAAATCAGCCTATAATTAGAAAAAATCCAGTCATGCCCAAGCCTCTCAAGCTCAGGCAAGGTTACCTGTGTAAAAGAGCTTAAAACATAGTGGGGTGGAGTGGAGCAGAAAAACCATCAGCTGAGCTCTGAGAAGAAGCTGACCTTGCAGCTTCAGCTGTTCACAAAAAATAAGATGTGAACTCCTCACAGTTTCCTACTGAAGGCTTCATGCCATTGGTACCAGTGATGGGATCAAGGACTGAGTTTAAAATCTTAACACGCTGATCACCTGAGGCTGAAGAAATAATATTTGAAAAATGATAATTTCTTGCTTTTTTGACTGTCTCGTTATAGCACATCAGCTTCTCTCTGACAGATTGACGAGATACAACACAAATGCTACGGCAAGGAGGAGCCAGGACACAAGGTCAGAGGGAAGTTAACATCAGCTCCCCATCCAGAGATTGGGTACGAAGCCCCAACAACTGATACAACACTGAACGAGGCAGCAACTGACCTGAGAGATAGGATAATGGCACGAATAAACACTAGGCAACCCCGACGCCAACTACAATGGCTGAGTGGAGTACCATCAGAAATCCTTGAGGATGTGAATGCAGCATTGCGAATTAATTCCTACAACCACCATGACTGAAACCAATGAGCTGATATACACTTCAGCAGCAGTGATCCTGGAGATGCTCGGCTATAAGAGCATGAGCAACCATAGAATGTGCTACTATTAGTTCACCTGTTGAATTAATTATAGATTCACTCAGATAAAGACAATAAAGTTTCTCTTACTAGATAGAATTTCTACTTAGAAATCACAGTGTAGCCATAGAAACACTATAGGAAACGTTTGACTAATTGGCATAATGAACTGAACTAAATTGGAATGTTTACTTTGTGAAGAGCCTTGAGACGACTCTTGTGATTTGGCGCTATAGAAATAAACTGAACTGAATTGAATTAATGTTCGGATTAAAGTAGTGTCTGATCTGTAGGTACCTGAATAAATCCTCAGGACTTAATCCATGGTTTCTACTCTCAGCCTATCAAATGCTTGGAATGCCCCCTTGTGGACAAATGAATTATAATGGGTTAATCCTTTCAAAATCCATGTTTTGAACCTGTCATATCTGTTAGGAGTAAAGTCTGAGTCATATGCACACCACTGTAAAATTTTAGATTCCACCTCTAAATTTAATATTTTAATTATTTAATTGCAAGCTTTTATGCCTGAATATGTTATGCAATCCTGTGGGAGGTTGAATTTGGACTACAATGTGTTATTTGATGTTAGGCTTTAAACAATAAATCTCTTTTATTGTTGTCTCCTCTATATCTTTCCAACCTGCTGTGTAAACTGGAGAGAACATACACACTAGGGTCCTCAACTGGGATGCATAATAATAATAATATTTTAAGCATGGAAGATCGGCACCACCTTTTTCTTTCTTTATTTGTAACGTTTTAAACTTCAGTCTAGGTTTTTTTACCTTTCCATATAAATTTAAATAGGATTTTCTCCCATTCTGCAAATTGTTTTTGGGATATGGAAAAAGGCAAACATTGAAACAAATATTGCATTCAGGGAAGGATGTTCATTCTTTTACATTCGATGCAAGAATATAGGTCTAGAAAGGGTATGATATTCCATCTTTGTATATCAGATTTTATTTTTGCCTCCAAGGGTCTGTAATTAATCTCAACCATCTTTGTAAAGTCTCTGTGTAGTGAGATTCCCAAACACTTAACTGAAGCTGTGTCCCAGTTCAGGTGATTCTTTATCATTATCAACATTAGGTTGAGAGTAAAATTTGAAAACACATCTTAATTTTATCTTGTTCATTTTCAATCTTCTTATTTAAGGGATTCCTAATTTTGTGGATGGTTCTTTTAGGTTGTTGTTTCCTGAGTTTATAGGAAAGGAGTTTTAGGCACGGTCCTGCTGCCTCGTAATACTGTTGTTTGGTAAAAAATAAAACTGCTCACAAAAATGAAAGGAACACTTTAAAGAAACATATTAGATACATCAGATCACAATATGAAGTTGGATATCTATACAAATAACGACAGGGCAATGTCTTAGGAACAAAAGGATGCCAAGTCTTTTAATGGAAATAAAAGTGTTCAGCCTACAGAGGGCTCAATTGTGTAGACACCCTAAAATCAGAGTGAAATGAAGATGTGGCAGGCTAGTCCATTATTTCAAAAACTTCATTTCTGCAACTCAAAATGCTTTTCAGTATCTTGTGTGGCCCCCACGAGCTTGTGTGCATGCTTGACAACGTCGGGGCATGCTCCTAATGAGACAACGGATGGTGTCTTGTGGCATTTACTCCCAGATCTGTGTGAGGGCATCCCTGAGCTCTTGTACAGTCTGAGGAGCAACCTGGCGCCGCCTAATGGACCCAAACATAATGTCCCACAGATGTTCTATTGGGTTTAAGTCAGGGGATCGTGAAGGCCATTCAATTGTTTCAATTCCTTCATCCTCCAGGTACTGCCTGCATACTCTTGCCACATGAGGCCGGGCATTGTCGTGCATTAGGAGAAAACCAGGACCTACTGCATCAGCGTAGGGTCTGACAAAGGGTTCAAGGATTTCATCTGGATACCTTATGGCAGTCAGAGCACCATTTCCTAGGCAGTAGAGGTCTGTGCGTCCCTCCATGGATATGCCTCCCCAGACCATCACTGACCCACCACCAAACCTGTCATGTTGAACGACGTTGCAGGCAGCATAACGTTCTCCTTGTCTTCTCCAGACTCTTTCACGTCTATCACAGGTGCTCAGGGTGAACCTGCTCTCGTCTGTAAAAAGTACAGGGCGCCAGTGGCGGACTTGCCAATTCTGGTGTTCTTGAGCAAATGCCAGTGGAGCTCTACGGTGCTGGGCAGTGAGCACAGGGCCCACTACAGGACGTCGGGCCCTCAGGCCATCTTCATGAAGTCTGTTCCTGATTGTTTGGGTAGAGACATTCACACCAGTGGCCCTCTGGAGGTCATTCTGTAGGGCACGAGCAGTGCTCAGCCTGTTCCGCCTTGCACAAAGGAGCAGGTATCGGTCCTGCTGATGGGTTGTGGACCTTCTACGGCCCTGTCCAGCTCTCCGAGAATAACCGCCAGTCTCCTGAAATCTCCTCCATGTTCTGGAGATTGTGCTGGGAGACACATTAAACCTTCTTGCTGCAGCACGTGTGGATGTGCCATCCTGGAGAAGTTGGACAACCTGTGCAACTTCTGTAGGGTTAAGGAATCGCCTCATGCTGCCAGTAGAGATAATTACTCAAGCCAAAACTAGCACGAGTGGAAAACCAGCCAAAAAAGATCAAGAGGGAGAAACTTGAAATGACCTCCACATGTTAAACCAGTCCTGTTTTGAGGGTTTTGTAATTGTTGCCACTTTAGTGCACCTGTCGTTAAGTCCATGAACACCAATACAGCTGAAAGTGATTAACAATGCCCTCAGCTGCTTAATCAACCAGAAAATTATCAGACAGGTTTAATTGATTTCATGCCAGGCCCAATAAAAAAAGTGTTCCTNTTAATTTTTGTGAGCAGTGTATATTTTTCTGTACTTCCAACGTATTTATATGATCTATTTCTTTTTTCAGTTGATTTATTTCAGATTAATCTCCATGTAGTGACTATCAAGTCCTACTTTTAGTCACTCTTGGGTGCGGGTAGAGGCAATGACTCGCTTGAACAACTTTCCAGGGAAAAGGATGCATTTGGGTTTGTATTCCCATTTATTGAAGATGGTGAACATGACGATGACCATTACAAAATCCACCATGGCATTTTATTTCCTCTCAAGAATTTTGCATTTGATGACAATATAACGGCAAATTTGATATAAGTTGAAGACCAATGAAGCGGTAAAAACTGTGTGACTTCCCGTCACCCAAAAACAGTAGTGCTCTGCCACCTTTTCACCTATATAGGCTCCACAGTGCCACCAGTGGTTAAACATATATAAGCCACAGTGCAATAAATTATAACACACAAATTTAAACCAAATTCTGATCTAAACCAAAACAATATTGGCTCCTACACTCCACTTTCAAATTTTTAGAATGTTCCTGTTGAAGTTTCAGCAGTTTATTCTTCCAGGGTGTGTATTATGATTAACTTTTTCATGATGGGAAGAATTACTAATAGTTTGTCATTATAACGATTCTATACTAGTTCCCTTGTTGTTATTGTGCTCAAAATATTCCCCAATGGCAGCCAGGGGCGTAGCACCAAATTCTGGGCCCTAGGTACAAGCCATCTAGGTGGGCCCCCACGCTCACTTGTTTAATATCTCTTGTGCACATTTTTTGTCATGCTATAAGACAAGTTAATAAACGTGATCTTAGTTTAACCTCTATTGAGCAAATACAAATGCCAGCATAATAAAAGTGAAATCTCAGTGCTATCTGGAGAGAATGAGGGCCCTGCTGCTGCATCTAAAGGGTTCATGATGTTAAGCTTTGCTAATACTGATATATATTGTTGCAATAATGAAAGGTTAAATACATATGAAATGAAATAAACCAGGTTATGTCTGTGAATGTAATGTACTCTAAATTTTATAATCCCTGCATTATCAATAAAATCATAAGATTGTCCATTTTCAATATCAAATATAAAGAAATGAAATATGATTCAACTGGAGAGGCAAAAGTGGCACAATTCAATAAATAGATAAAGCCCAAAATAGTGTGCTTAAATAATTATTTAAATATAAAATGAATGGATTGTGTCAATAAAAATATTGAATTCATTAAAAAAACATATAATTATTTTATGATTTAATTTATTGTTTCCTGGTCTGTTCATCAATATTTTTTTTCTGTCAACCTCACCCATCAAAGTCAGTGGGTGGAGCTAATCCTGATAACAAACATGGCAGCTTCCTTAATGAAAGATTCCAAGTTGGTGAGATATTTTAAACCTAACAGATGAAACAGAAGTTGCTGACCCAGAATCTGGTAAAACAGGAATTTAATGAGGAATTTCCACACTGATCAAGATCTTGACAGTAGTGCTTCATCAATACAGGGTGTTATGCAGAAATCTGTAACACCATCAAAACTGTGTCCCCACTTCTCTAAATCATACTACAGTTACAGCCGTCAGGGTGTTCTCCCTAATAAAGCATCAAAATATCAACGTTCAATAATAAAAATCTCTTCCAGTGAACACAGGAGAAACTTTAATAGTGATATTGAGCCATCCAGATGCATTTACCTGCTACAGTGTACTTAAAAACAACATCTTCTTTTTAGTAATTTTATTAAAACACTACACCTTCAACTACAGAAAAAATAAAACATAAAAAGATTTTTTTAATGTCCACTGGGCAGCACATCTGTACATAACACCCATATTGACCAAGCACATGCAGGAGTACTTCTACAGATCTTCTGTAGTCAGTATCTCTATCAGTGAGGAAATTCCTCTTGTACTGTTTTTCCACTGATTCTGAGTCAGCAACTGTTTTACTTGTAAGGCTTAAAATATCTCTGACCAGGTCAATAAAAATCCTCTAACATATAAGCTGCCATGTCTGTTATCAACCTGAGCCTTGCTCACTGATGTTGATGGGCAAGGTTGACAGATAAAACAAAATCATGATGAACAAACATGAAATGATGAAATAAATTATTAAATATCTATAAATGTATTTTAATGAATTAAATATTTTTATGGTTCATGTAATTAAATATTTAAAATATTTAATGATACATTTATAAAAATTAATTAATGCTTTAGCTATTTATTGAATTGTGTCACTTTTGGCTCTCCATACCTTGCAACAAGAGCTCATGTAATAATTAGACTATGTCTTTTTCCAGCTTTCATTATGGGCCATCATTTATGGCCTAAAGTCAGTTACCTCCACTGTGGGCAACTTGACCTTATAGAGTTAAAGAAGCTCATCTGGGATTAACAAGACAGTTTTTGAGCTCTGTTGCATTCAGGTTTTTGTATAGCATGATGACACTGGCAGCTTCACATTCCTGAGATTACCAGGAATCCATCATACCAAGTTTGTCCTGATCCATGAGTGGGAAGGAGCTGAAATATCCACACAGAGTGAACCTGTTTTTACTGCGAGGTCCGCGAACTTATTGTAATAATACTAATGGATTTATAACTGATCTTGATGGTTGGCTGTCTGGCTGTCAGCGATATAGCTGTAGGTGCGGGGTGCAGCCCCTGGCCGCAGGTGTGGACTAAACCACTTTGCACATTTTTAAGGGGTGACAGATGCCTCAGAGACAATTCAGTTTTTATATATTTAAAGCAAAATTCTGTTTTTGAACCTCTTTATCCAGGTAAAGGGACGTTTATTAAGACATTCAGTAAGTCGGGGGGGGGGACACAATAAAACATTTTTTTTCAAGGCTGTCTCAGGGCCCCTCCCTGCAGTGGGCCCTGGGTAAACGGTACCCTTCCCCCAGTCCGACGCCCCTGATGGCAGCTGACAAGTCTTCTTTACCAGAGTAGTTCAGAATGTTAGTATTTATTCTCCAAAGAGCAGATATTGTGTATACCATGAGGAAAGCATCAATGTGATCTAAAACTGTACTAGGTCCGTTTGCTCAGTTTTGTATCCTGAACAAATCACTTTTGACCATTAAGACATAAGACTCCAGACGGGAGTAGGTTTTATGGGAATGTGAGCAGTGGGTGTAATTGAGTCTAATTTTGCATTTAATACAGTATTGAAATCTCTTCCACGTTTTAATATTCCTTGGTTCTGATTAGTTATTAAATCTGGAATGTGTTTATAAAACGACCAATCACTCCCTGGAGGGACATATACAGTACATTTATAAACATTATGAGAGTGTCATCTATCTTACCTGTTATCATTATGCATCTCCCTTCCTTATCTTTACACTCTGAAAGATGCTCATATTTCAGTGCCCCCATTATTAGAGTTGTTACTCCTCTTCACTGTCCTGAACTGTGAGAGGGAAAAAAACATGTTTGAAACCTAATTTATTCTATTTTGAGTGCTCTTCATCAGAGAGATGAGTTTCCTGAATCAGAGCAACTTATCCTTTATCTCTTTTTAATTTAGATAAGACGTTACACCTTTTAACCGGATTATGCAAGCCAATGAAATTAACTGTTACCATTTTCACTTGTTTGCCATGCATCTCTGTAGCACTTTTAGACATTGCGTGGATTACAAGCAGCAGTAGCTCAGGAGGTAGAGCGGGTTGTCCAGTAATCGGAAGGTTGCAGGTTCGATCCCGTCTCCGGCCAGAGAATGCTGCTGTGTGTCCTTGGGCAAGACACTTAACCCGCCTTGCCTGCTGGTGGTGGTCGGAGGGACTGGTGGCGCCAGTGCTCGGCAGCCTCGCCTCTGTCAGTGCGCCCCAGGGCAGCTGTGGCTACATCGTAGCTCATCCCCACCAGCGTGTGAATGGGTGAATTGAGTTGATTGTGTTGTGAAGCGCCTTGGGGGGTTGTAGAACCCTAAGAAGGCGCTATACAAATACAGACCATTTACCATTTACCATTTACAAGCCCACTCCCAAATGTGAACATTGAACACTGTAGGCTAGGCTGGGCCTTGTGTGTTGCAGTGTTGCCACCTACACCTCTGGTCACTCTGGTCCAGGTTTGTTCCTTAAGTTGCTCCAGGATCATTTCTGGTTGTCTGATGGTCTTAATTGCAAAGCCTCTTGTGTATGGTGTAAGGTTGCTGTCAAAAAGGTGTGTGTAGGATTCTAAAATTTGTATTAATATATTAGTCTTTCAATAAGTGTTGTACACAAAATTCTCCTGTCATATTTGTGAGTCTGAAAATTGTGAAGGTTGGGATTTTTTTTATGTGAGTACGAATCTAAAAGCTGTGAGTCAAAATTTTGTGAATACAACTCAAATTTCTGTGACTTTGAATTTTTTCTGGCTGTGGATACGAATCCATTTTTTGCGGATACGAATTCAGTCTGTGGGTTTGAGTTGAAACGTACTGAAATGACGTCACAAGGATGAGCAATCGAACCCCGATTTCACCAAACACCATGTTCCAGTTTCAAACATGGCTGACGAAAGTAGACCGGGTGGAGCTGCTGGCTCAAGCGAAGCGTCTCAGGTAAAGTGCACATCCAGTATTGATTTGTTTAAAAGTACTTTATCAAGTAGCATATAGTCATTAGATAAACTAACTTACAGCTATAGCTTGCACGCTTATGACATGCTGGTGACGCTAAGTTAGTGCTAGCGCTGTTAGCATTAGTTGGCTTCTGCTAATTAGTTAGCCCTGACTGCAAGAAAATAAACACTTATTTTAAGACTTATTATTGATCAAAATACGACTATCATTGTTTAAATTGCGTCATTTATTTATTTGAACGAAGTCACTGAGAACGCATTTAGCGGGGCTAATGCTGTTCAATCTTAACTTATGTTATGATGTGCACATTAATGTATTCTTTGTTTTGGGTGCAAGGAGTTAGAGCCTCCATTTCCCCTCTAGCAAGTTACAATTCATTTATTCAAACATCCCTGTTTCTCTGAATCTGGTTAATTATAAGGTACAATTAACCACAAGGCAAATACAAAATATAGTGTATCCTCCTTCATCTCTTCTCCCTTCTACTCTTCTGATTAAAGTGGAAATCGTGCGTTTTACTTATATTTACAGAAATAACAAACCATAGAATGCAGCAACTGACAGCATTTAATACCGCTGTGCAATAATCTGTAATATTTGCCTGCAGTCTGTTCCTTGAGATCAGGCGCACGAGAGTGAACTCTGGATCTGACTGACTTCCTCATTAGTATAGATGCTGACCTAATCTCAGACTTTTAAGAACTTAGTCATTCTGTACAATACTGAGAAATACCCATATCTGTAACATGTGCTTTTCAATTTTTTTTCTCTCCCAGGTCCATTTAAGAGACATCATAAACACAGCACAGAACTTGGTGTCGATGTTAAATAACAGTTTACCAGCAAGTGTCCAGCCAGTCAGACAGGGAAACACAGGAGAAGCTGCTATTGGACAGGGAGTGCAGTCAGTGACAACAGTGAGGTCTCAGCAGGGAGTGCAACAAATTATAAGATCTCAGCCCAATGGCCCTGGACTGTCAGTGAAACAAGAAATGGCGCGGTAGGATACACAGATCATTTGTCTTAGAATATTTTCTGGAGCATCAGACTAAAACCAGGCTAATTAAACCTTACAATCATTGAGAATGTACACATATTTTGAGTTAGCTTCTTTGTAGTTGATGGAATATTAAAGACGAGAACAATAATAGACAATGCTATCTTTTTTAGATCTTTTCCAGGATTTTTTCAGAAGGAGGCAAGAGGGAAAAAGCGTTTTGCGCCATATAGGACAAAAGAATATGGGAAGAGTTTTTTGGTGAGCTTTTTTCTTCTGGACAAACAATATCAAAAAACACCAAAAGGAGAAGAGGAACTGCCCCTCATGCTGGCTGGCCTTGGAAAACGCTCACTGACCATATCTGAAAACATGACACATTCAGAGGTATGCTCCTATTCATTTACTGCCATCAAGTTATGTCAAAAGAGAAAAACTGTTCTATTTTTGCATGATTTAATTAATTTTGGCATGATTAAATGCACATTATTTCATAAATATAAGTCATTGCAGTAAAGCATTAACAATAATTTTATGTCTAAAGATTTCAGATTTGCTTGTGAATGCTTATCCAAGACTGGCAAGTATCTGTGGTGGCTGGATGCTCCACAAGTCCTCAGGTATGTGTGAATAAAGACTGGATTAATGTTGTTTCAAAATACTCTATAGGAGTAGTTTGTGTATTTGTGAGCCCGCACCCCACACATTCAATTATTACCACTTTTTAATATAGAAAGGGATCACGCTGGATCAAACAACGGGCAGAGACAAAGCCTTCCTCAACAATTTACAATTTATTTGTACAAGATTCATAACAACACGTTTTAATGTCAAAAATAGAAACTATTAAAACCCCACCGGGAAATAACGCCCCTTCGGATGCTGGAGGAGGGAGGCAAGCAACCAGGGCTGCGTAACATGCACCCACCCAAGATACACTACAATCTGCATGCAAGCAAACAAAAGAAATAAAAACATGCACTCAATGATAATAAAATGAATTATTTACAACTGGTAGTGCGGGCCACGCCCCCTAGTATATGCGAATCTCCACACAGCCAACCTTGCCGTACAAGACCCCTTTCTAAAACTACATTAAACAATACAGAGTATCAGATCGAGGAAGAGATATGTTTAACCAAAAAGAATTAACGGAACAAAAACAGCAGTGACAGCGCTTTCTGTAAAAGAAAAGCAGATAGTTATTAAACTGCTGAATTCTTTCCTTTTCAACTAATCAGTACCCGCTTACCTGTCATGTCTCATGGAAAGTGCTCACAATCGTGTCATCGGCACATCACATCCACACCACCTATCCTACGGCACATTCCCACATACACACAGCGTAAAGCCCCAACCTTTATAAACAACTATATGAAAACCAAAAGAATCCCTTACCCATAAAATGATCCTTTTAATGTGCCCAGTGTACAGCTCAAAGCGCTGCCCCACCTGTCTGTCAGGACGCCAGGTGAACGCTCTTGCGCAGCTGTACCTAATTGGGGCTTTTAAAGAGCCGGCATAATTACGCAGGAAGGGTGGAGGAGGGGCGCAGCACCAGCAGCGCTCCTCTATATAAAACAGAACAGACAGCTGCTGGTTACATATTCAGGTTAGTTTAGTATCTATAATTTTTCTACATTAGGTGGGAGCGGGCGGCGCAACTTGGTTGTTATCCCTCCAGATTTACACGGATACTCTGGCCAACAGCTAAAAGCAGTGAGCGGCAATGGAAAATACACAATGTACATTTCTCCAATACAAGAAGAACTTGATACCAATCCATTACCATCCGAAGCAAAGGAGTTTGAGAACATGCTGAAAGCCCAGTGTACATCCTGCAAGAAAATGGTTCCACTTCAGATTCTTCCATTACACTTCAAGGAATGCAAGACAGAACTTGTAGATTTGTGCGATTCTGCTGAAGATGTATGTAAAGGCTCTGTCTTTTAGCCTTTATCTCACAGCTTTTGATTTTGAAAATTTTGATACACTGAACACTTATTATTGTGTTACTTTCTCCTCAGCAAAGCTGCAACGAAGAGCATGATGATGATATCCTGGATTCCGTTTGCAACCAATCAGACAAGGTGAAATTGTTTTAGCCTTTCTGGTAAATTTAGATATTCATCTCTAATAATTAAAAGTTTTATTCACCTGCATTGTGAATTATGTTTTAAGACAACAGAGTGTCCAGTGTGCAACAATTCATTTCAAAGTGACATCATTGAGTTCCATGCTGCCACGTGTGGATTACGGTAATAATAGTGATTACTGTGTAACTTTTTGGATGTATACCCATGCTCTTTTGACAAATTACAAATAAAATTGTTTTATGTGTGCAGACCTGCTGATATTGATGCTGATGAGACAAATGGATCAGTACCCATCTGTCAAATCAGTACCTTTAAAAGGTAACATTGTTTATTAGGTAATAATTGATATAACAATGTGTTATTATATATTATTATTATATAATGGATAATATTCACCTTGAAGAGATACTGTAGTATCAAGCACCTGCCCAGTGGTGCTTTAATTAACCATGTCAAAGTTTGTTTTTTATTGTTGTATTATTGTAATAAGTAATGTGTTTTCTGTGGACAGAAATCTTGTCGTCAGAACCTTCAAATAATCACCACCACGAGACCGCTGTTTTAAAACAACAAATACTTTTATTACAGGAAGCACATGACAATCCCACCACAGCGATCATCAATACAAACCAGCCCTTCCCAAACTCCCCCCTATGAAAACATCCTGTTATAAAAGACGGCAGCACACTTAGCTTTGCATTCTGTAGCAATGTTGGTGTCTAATTGAAATTTGTAACTTTTGTTTATAATTCCAGTACAGACGAAATCTTGGATTGGATCACTGGTCAAGTTAATGAAGCGAGCACATTTTCCATCTGTGTGTCACGAACTGACCTCTTCAGCAGAGGTATGCAACAATGGCAACGACAGAAGAAGACATCGCCCAAATGTAGACTCAAGGTCACATTCTTTGGTGAGGCAGGCATCGATACTGGTGCCCTTAGCAGAGAATTCCTCACAGGTACAAACTGTTTACCTATATTTCATTTCAAAACAAGAACTCATCAAATTCTTAAATGTCAGTCATGTGCAGGATAAAAGATAACCAAGAACAAAAATTAAGGGAACTAATCACATACTGGATTTATTGTTTTATTAATTTGTGGAAAATTACTCTCTATCTGGTTTACCTGTGTTTGTCAGATCAGACAAACTTCACGCACTGTCCACAAGGGGGCCTTTGGTGGTATAGTGTGCTCAAATACTACACGTGAAAACAATGGAAAATTCTATATTCTATTTTGCAGAAATGCTGGCAGAGGTTGAAAACAGACTATTTGTTGGAGGGTTAGATAAGAAGGGGAAGAATCCTGTTTATTGCCTCAACAGTTTGGACTCAAACTATTTCAGGTGTGTCATGAAATTGCTCTTTAGTTTTAGTCTTTTATTATTTAGTATATTATTTGCAATACTACCTGTTTTACTACTGCCTGTTTTATGTCATTGTAAATATCATCTGATAGTTTATGTGCTGTGTTGTTTTGCTTAGGATCGTTGGCGAGATCATGGCAGCTAGTATAGCACAAGGCGGACCTTGCCCGAACTTCCTGCGGGAGTGGTGCTTCAAATATCTCTGCTCCAGGGAAACTGACACCATTCAAGTGTCTGCCAGTGACGTAACGGATCTCGAACTGTCACTGCTTATTGAGAGGGTAATTACAATTTTATCAAAGGCAGCAATTGTGTTAACTTCATAATGATGTGGTTTGCACAGTTACTTTGTTTGCCTCTTTATAATATTTTTAAATTGCTGTAAAATTTTTATTCTTGTGAAACGCCTTGAGTGTGCAATATAAAAAACATTGCTTATTAATTTTGTATTTTCAGCCTGCATTGAACATTGATACAATATTAGCTAATCTTACTTAACAACCACTCTGTTTTCAGATAAACAACGCCAGCAAGGACACAATCAGTGACCTGGTAGATGACATTCTGACCTGTGGCTACACTGGAGTTGTGTCTATGGAGAAAAGAGACCTCATGATAAGGTATCTGAGTGATCTTGTGGGTTTTCATTAAGGCAAGGGTTCTACAAGAATTTGTGATTTGAATTAGACAACTTGTTTGGACATCTCATGGAAAACTAGCTTGGCCTGCCAGACTCTCCCTCTGTCTATTCTATACAGCGGAAGAGTCTGGAAACTCGGAGGCAGCAAGCACCATGAGGGGCGGGACTAGCCAGCTCAAAAATAACCAATCCGAAAAAAGGAGGAAATGATGACTTATCGCGCGATGCTGTAGTTTTTTAGCTGTAGTCAAAGATTGCGTCAAAGGATCACTGATAACACTGTTCACGCCGAGCTGCACTGCAGTTAAACCCAGCTTTTATTACTTGTTGCTCCATTAGCGCAAGTAAAGGTGACACCACAATAAAATGTGTTTTAGCTGGGTAAGCACCTTCCTCAGTAGAAATGAATGCACTGGGGGCGAATGGAGACCCATCTAAGATGGCAGCCGGCCACTACGGCAGCGCCGGTCCACGAGGCGTCTACGTATATATGTCTGTGGGTAGCACGGCGCAAACATCTTTAGAAGAAAGGCTTTTAGCACTGATTCTTGTTGTGGTTTTGAAGACACGTCCAAGTAATTTAGAACAGAGGAAAGAGCCACAGCGAGCTCCGCTTCAGACGCCATCTTCCTTGTTTATGAGAAACTGAGCGTGGCGGTGTGTGACGTGCGCTGATTGGCTCGGCTAGAACTCTCAGGGGGGTGGGGTTATTTCAATGGGAGCGTTACCAGACCCATTGCTTCCCATAAGGAAGCATTGGTATGGCTGGCCAGGCTAATGGAAAACATGGATGACAGCTGTGTTAAACTCACCAAATAATTTTAAGTGCCTCTGTCTTTTTTTCCTCTACATTTAACAAAAGTAGTCTCCTGATGGAACTTTATTTTTGTCCATTAGAAGTGTTGTGCTTCACTCCACCATGAGAGTCGTCCCGATGCTTGACCAAATCAGAAAAGGCCTGCAGCTCTATGACTTACCAAATATCATGAAGAGTCATGAAGACTTCTGCTTGCCTCTATTTGTTCCAGGAGAAGATGAAGAGGTATTTACTTTGTTTTAAACTGATTTTATTTGAGCAAAAATGTGTTTTGCAAGAATTACAATATTGATGCAGAATGAAATGCATTTCCTTCTTATTTAAGGTGGATTCAACCTTCCTCCTCGAGAAGAGCCGCCCTGTCTTTAGTGAGACTGGTTCTGCCAAACACCAAAAGGAAGTCAAAATCATGAACTTTCTACAAGACTACCTTCAGGAAATTGAGGATTCTGGTATGTTTTAGGCAAGATAGGCTAAATAGGAGGTTAGCTCTTGCCATTGTAGATTATTGTTTACAATTAGCCTTTTGCCGGCCCCGCCCCCAGAACGGCTATTGTCCAATCACACATCATAGCAACCGTTACTATCCGACAATTCCAAACAAAATGATGAAGCTATGCCTAATTTACTACTAAGCATTAGCCTCGATAGTAGTCGTGTCTCCTTCGTTTCCCTTCAAAACCTCCTCATCGAGCTCAACCAGCAACAGCCAAGCATGAGTGCTCCCCCCGCCCGCGTGTCTTATAAACACACATTAAGCCTATTGGCGCAACAGCGGGTGGTGTCATGATCAAGTGATGAATTAATGCCGAGCACCGGCCGGGAACTAAAAATGAAAGTAAACACGGGCATAAAAAGTTACATTTTATAAACAGACTCAGCTGAGATAATAGCGATGCAGAGCACCGGGAGCTTTTCTCCGTTAGAGCTGCCTGCAGCTCAGATCATCTCACAGCTCACAGGGACACCGCATCGCCGCCACCGCTCCTCGGATCCACGCGTCCCTGGACGCCGGACCTTCTCCCAAACTCCCAACTCCTTGTTCCCTGCTACGCTTCGCTCAGCGGAGCCGACA